>JAOANK020548823.1:0-12336 GCA_026257165.2 Telfairia occidentalis
TTGGACTTTATGTGGAGACATAAAAATGGATCAAGTTCGAGTCAATAGCCAAAATGGTCTATAGTATATGGATTAGACTGGGTACCTTATCTTGGGAACACTATAGGACGCAACCCACTTTGTATATGATACAAACGATGTGATCCTGAATCATTCATCTGGAGAGATGCGAGTGAGGGTGTTCTATGCAAAGACTTTGCATATGATCGGACCGTGAAGTAGTCATTATTTCTTTATAACACCGTTTACAGATAAACACTGACTTATTTCATAATTGATGACCTAGGTAACTCAATCATAATCTTGAGCTAACTATGAACTCTTGTTTATTCGTGATTATCCTTAGTTCTGCATGAGTGAGAGAGGTTCTTCATCGCCTGCTCAATATGCCTACCATTTCAGGGGTAAGACTGGGTAGATAGTTGGGGACGTGGTCGTGCAAGATGGAATTCACTCCTACTCGACTTTAGAGATAGTAGAGAGGGACTCTGTTTGGTGGTAGGACCCCAAACCAATTGTTCATTAGAGGGTCAGTCGTACTTAAAGAGAAAGAAGTAATCTAGGAGTAAAATAGTAATTTTTACCTAGCTGAGATTACAAACAACTTGTGAAGGGTCGACTTACTAATCATGGTTATATCAAATGGACAGAAATATATCTATAGGGAGGAGAGTGCACCTACGGACTTTAGTGGAGTGACCCGTTAGTTAACAAATGTTGGTTAGCTAGGTTAAAAACTTTAACCGATTAATCTCGGATCGTTGGAGCTTATGATCTATAGGTCCATTTGGTCCCTCGACTACCTCACATTGGATAAAACCTTAGAACAGTAAGGTGAATGGATTTGAAACGTTCAATTTTGATTTAGGGAATGAGCATTGATATATTTAACGTCTCAGCATTTAATTGCGAATTAAACATGCAAGAAAAGTTGAAATCAATATTTAAATGAGATTTAAATATTATATATATGAATAAGGATTCATATTCGAAAAAATTGTTTTTTCAAACATTCGAGATTAGTGGTTCTAATATTATTTTAATATTTGATATTAAAACAATATCATTAAATTAAAATTGGTTTTAACTTAGAAATTTCCTTTTATTTTGGATTTGATAAAAAATAAAATGCGAAATTAAAAGAAAAAATCAAGTTATTGGAAAAATCCACTAATATTATTTTTCCTTACAATATTATGAGTTGTCATGTTCTTGTTGCCACAAATCCCACTAAATGCATGAGATTGAGGTGTCAATCTCTTGTGCATTTGAGACATGCAAAATTAATTCTATAAATAGATGAATTTTCAACTTAATTAAGGTTAATTCAATTGTTGAATTTTCATTAATTTTGGTTTCCAAAATAGTAGTGTTCTAAGTGCTAGAACATCCTTCTCCCATAAAATTCTCCCTCAATTTCACCTCAATTTGGATCCCACAATCCGTTCTAAGGCCGAAGAATAGCCGAGGAGACTCTTGCGGTGGTCCAACATCCGTTCGTGTTCAATTTCATGGAGAATCGAGGAAGATCTTGAGCTTCAAAGGTTAGTAACCTTACTCATTGTTTTTCCTCTTTTAATTAAGCATGTTTATCCTTTTAATTTTTGCAAATTAGAATGTAATTTTGATCCATTCCGCTGCGCATGCATGTCTTTTAATCCTACAATATGATTGTGTGTATTTGCATGTCTAACCCCAAGGGTTGGAGTTATTTACTGAGTATATTGTATATACTCAATCTATTCCTTTTATTTTTTTTAGGTAAGATCAATGACTACTTGGGTGGATGACGAGGAACGGTTGCATAGGGGCCATAGTCCCGTATTTCGGCCTTCCGCATGTGTCTACTTTAGGAGTTGCATTGTTTTTCAGTGTTTAAACTAAATATCGTACTTTTGAATTGTGTTTAGTTTTCTTTTTCATCGCTTTAAAATTGGGATCCCATAATGTTTTAAAATTGTATTTTGGAACTTAGTTATTTATGCTTTTATGGAAATTTGATTTCAAGGTTGGAAAATCTTTTTAAAACTTTTATTTAAGAGCATGCATGCTAGTACCGACCCTAGGTGGTCTAAGTCTAGAAGTCGGGTTGTTACAACAAGACTGCTAGAGTTGAGATGTTCTTTGTTGACATGTGTCAGAATAGATAGACACATTCTTTCACATAAAAAAACCACTTCTAATAGTTGAATATTTAAGACATCTCTGTTTATAGTTTATTTTTAAAAAAATGTCATATTACAAGTGAGAATCTCAATTTTAAATTATAAAAAGCACTATCATTTTTTATCTTAAATTACAGCTACACAATTTCATATGCATCGTATGTATTTTTTACTACTTGTCAGAAATACAAAAGAAGAAATTTTGTTATTTAAAGGATTACCCGAATATCATAGATATGTGGATGCATGTAATAAAAGAAAAGGGTGGGGAGGGAATCTTGTATCTGATTTAAGAAATGCATTAGTTATCATTTTCTTTTAGAATATAGTTTAACACATGAGAATTAGTTAATAATTTTTTTATACAATCAACTAATTTTTGTTAGGTTAATGAATAATTTTTGAATGGGAAAAGATTTTCTTTAGGGCCGGTTTGTTTGGTGGTAATACGAGATACTCATTTCAAGGGTATCTAGATTTCCATGTTTGGCTTGTGGTTATCTGAAAATAGGAAGGCATCGTAACTATCTTGATTCCCGTTTAAAAGATGGATTTTTGAGATTTTCTTTCTCATCCTTTAAATGACATTATTTACCCTTATTTATTTCTAACTCTAAGGCAAGTCATTAGTTGTCACTTTTCTTCTAAGAACACTCCCAAAGAATGTCATTTTTCTTCTCTCCCAAAGAATTACTCCGCTCCTTCTCTTCACAAGGTATTTCCATGTTACCCTTTTTTTCTCTTTTCCTCATTTTGCTTTCTTTTTTCGACCTTCTACATTTTTTCTATTGTATTTTCTTCTCAATTTTGACCACTTATTTTGTTCATATGAGATTTATGTTTGACATTGATCTTGAAATTTGAGGTCTCTATATCAAAATATTCTTCTTTGTTTCTATTCTTTACTTCCATTCTAAATATTGCATGGGTATTACAGTAAATCGATCATTAATGGGGTTTATTCTGAAATTCGGGCCGTATCCCTTCGATTGTTGGAACATATAAATTTTTTTAAAAAAATTATGCATTAAAATAGTACTTGCTGCAATCGGGGTGAATTCACAGTAAGAAGAGAAGGAAGAAAAAAGAACGAGAAGAATAGAGGAAAAAAATCTGGGAAGATGGCGGCTAAGAATAAAGAGTAGGGTTTTACCTTTTTTTTTTAGTTAAATTTGATTTTCTGATTTTTTATAAATTAAATTAATTTAAGAAATAAACTAAAAATAAAATTTTATTTTATCAATTCAAATTATATTAAATTAGTGTATAAAATACACAAATTGTCGTAAGGGCATTTTTGGAACATTATATAAATTTAAGACATTCTCAAGTACAAATTCTGCAAAACAAATATAGTTATCCAAATATTTCTCATCATCCTTAAAAATTTTCTTGCAAAACAAACATGGCTATCTAAAGATGCCAGACATCTATAATTCTAGACATCTAAAATTTCGGACATCTGAAGATGCCGAACATCTAGATTCCCAAAAAACAAACAGCCCCTTAAGTATATAGTCATTTTTAACATGTTAGAGTTTATTCTAACAAAAACTAGTTGATTGTATTCAATAATTAGAGCTATGATTAATTTACTGATTAGGTTAGCTTAAAATATATTAATTAATTAAAATTAATTAAAATTGATTAAATCCTTGTAAGTTGCAACTATTAATCAAACTAGATTCAAATAATAATAATAATAACAATAAAACTAGTTAATTAGTTCTCATTAATGGCAATTAAATAAAAAATAAAAATCAATTGATTAATGGCAATTAAATAAAAAATAAAAATCAATTGATTAATCGTACATTACTTATAATTAATTCTATAATTTGGCTTTTTTTTTTTAAAGTAATTCTATAATTTGGCTTAATTACTTATAATTAATTACTTTATTTTAACGAAACCATATTAAATATATTTAACTTTATTAGATTAAAACTGATGTAATTAATTAGGATATTAATTCGAGCATATCTATTAATAAGACTTAAAATTAATTGGAACTTATACTAAAAAATAATAATAATAATAATAATAATTGGAACTAAAAAATAATTTGTATTAGTCATATTATTTTATTAATTTTTTTAGTACATATTATTTTATGAGTTAGGTATACATAAAAGTTAAAAACTTCACATCTAAAAACAGAAACTTCAAGTTAAATCTTGCTTTAAGATTTTTCAATTTTCTAAATATCTATTGGATTTTTTTTTTTTTTTTGAATAAGTAAAGAGAATCAATAACAATTAAAATAATGGAGGATCCCACAGCCCGGGATCGAAGCAAAGTACACAAAAACAACGAACAACACAAACCAATACGACAAGTAAAAGAACTCAAAAGCAGAGAGAAAACAAAAATTACTCAAACAGATCTCAAGGTGTAGACACTGATCCTACCTCACAAACACAACGCCAAGAAGAACATCTATTAAAGATCTCATTCTGAATGTTTTGCAGAATCATACTTGGCGGCCGTGATAAATTTCCATGGAGACGACGATTTCTCTCTACCCAAATATGATAAATAGAAGCACACCAAACCACATGCCATACACGGCGATGCAATGGAGAACCTATACTAAAGTGAGAAATCCAGCGTAACTCTGTAATTCAAAAGGCAATCCGATGTGAAGACCCACCCCAATGCAACACACCTCCCCAAACTTGAAGACTAAACGAGCAAGAAAAGAATAAATGATCACGTGATTCATCTGCAGTCTCACATAACAAGCAGAAAGGTACAATGGAAGACTCCCACCTTAGCAACCTATCACGAGTATAAAGCCTATCACGAATCGCAAGCCAACTTATAAAAGCATGTCTGGGAATATGCCCCCAAACCAGCAAAGATGAAACTAAAACACTCTAGGTCGAGTAGGTCACAGGACGTTATAGGCACTAGCCATAGAAAAAATACCAGCAGGAGAAGGAATCCAAAAGGGATGATCCAACAAACGAACAAAAGGCCTCAACCTATCACGTAACCCCAAGATCGCACGCCAACACCAAGAGGACCTAGGAGACAACTGAACTTCTATTATGTGACAACCACACAAAAGATTAGCCTCCACCCAAGCTACCCACAAAGAGCCCGAACGCATAAGAAGAAGCTAGAGAAGCTTCATTACTACAGTATAGTTCCACGACGTAAAATGACAGAGACCCAAGCCACCCTCATGAATCGATACACATACCTCTGACCAGGCAACCTTAGCCCCACCTACCTCATCCACCCGACCTTTCCACAAGAAAGAATGAAGTAAACGATCAACATCGTGAATAATACGCTTAGGCAAAACAAAGACACTGGCCCAATAAACCTGAAAGCTCTGCAACACAGACCGAATAAGCTGTAAACGCTCCCCATAAGACAAAGATGACGCTGCCCATGAATGTATACGAGCCACAATACGATCAAGTAAAGACTGACAATCCTAATAAGTGAGGCGTGATGAGACCAACGGCAAGCCTAAATACCTTACCGGCAGAGATGCCAAAGAGAACCCCATAAATCGAGCCAGTCCAGATGCAACATCATCTGACAAACCCGCGCAGAAAAAAGAACTATTATTAGGATTGGCACACAATCCAGATAGACCAGCAAACCAATCAAGAGAATGACGGACAAATGCTAAGGATTCCTTCTCACCTCCTACAAAGATCATGAGATCATCAACAAAACATAAATGGGTCACCGTGACCTTTTTGCATCTATGGTGAAACCTAAAGTTTATGGGAGTATTATTGAGCATACAAGATAAAACCTCCATAATGATAACAAACAGATATGGGGATAGAGGATCATCCTGGCGCAACTCTCTCCTACTAGAGAAGAAACCTTCCAAGGACCCATTCACAACCACATAGAACAAACACATCATTAATGTTATTTGCTGTACCTTTATAAACAAATACTAAATAAATAAATAAAAACAAAGAAGAAAAACCACAAAAAATTTATGGACTCATTATTAAGATGATTTAATATGAAGTAACTCAAATATAAATGCCCTAACACTTTTGTTTTTTTTTAGTACAATGCCCTAACACTTTTGAATTAATATTTATTCAATTAATTTCAATAAAAGATTTTTTTATTTATTTTAAATTAGGAGTGGGAAGTCGAACATAATTATATCTTTCAATTAATTATTAAATTAGTTTCTTCGATATTGCCAAATCGAACATAGTTCAATTGATTAAGACATATTTTTATAATGATTTGAATTTTGGAAAAAAAAAAATCCTTCGATATTCTAATCTCATATAATTCTTCAAACATTTCCTCTTTTAATACGTTGAACAATAATCTAACGTAACATATGGATCAGAGAGTGATTTATTATGACTTTTCATATAAACATTTTCCTTTTCTTCCAACTGAAAAAAAAAAAAAGAACTTGTAATATAAAATAAAATAAAACCACGTTTTCCAAGAGGCACTTTTGTATGTTGACGTTAATTACAAGGAAAATTAAGCATTAATTTGGCTGACCCAAATGAATAAATTATTGCCCATTTTTTCAACGCATCTCTATCTCTCGTTTAATTTTGATCACTGGTGTAACTTTGAGCATGTCTACCCAATCCTTAAATTTTAGAAAGTTTCAATTAAATCTCTAATTTTTTTTTAAAATGCTTCTATTTATTTATTTATTTTTTTTTTTTTTGAATTCAAGTATGTCGAGTGGAGATTCAAACTATCAATCTTTTGATAGGAGAGATATACATTAACTAATTGAATTATACTCGATCTAACATGCTTCTATTTAGTTATTATTACAGACAATGTTATAATCAAATGTTTGTCGTGATATGACCATTGTAATTGTATTTTCATTTACTTTTTATCAAATGAAATAAAAATAATTTTAGCATTTCGACTATATGTGAGTCTAGATTTATTTAAACTTTTTTTTTAGTACATCAATGTGAATCTGACGCGAGATCCACGGTGGATAATCTTCTATCCAAATGTTAGAAAACTGAGTCTGACGCGCATGAGTAGCCAAAGTGTTGGCTACCTCATTCTGAGTTCTCCTGATCAAATTGATCTCTTCCACCTGCCTATAATTGCACAATTTCTTTATCTCATCGACAATTAGATGTGTCTCGTTATCAAACCTATCATAATCATGTGTAAGATTCCATAGTACTTTAGAATCAGTCTTAGCCCAGAGAGGTTGGATGCCTGACTCAACAGCCAAGATGATCCCTTCATAAAGTGTCATAGCCTCTGCAAGATCCACTGAGCCACTAAAAAACATGAACGGTTTGGCTGCAAGCATTATTTCCCCATTTGCATTTTGGATGACGGTCTCGAACCCTATATGCCCATTAATATAAGCAGCATCAGAGTTGAGCTTATATGACGGGTACTTCGGTGGTCTCCATTTCTCTCTCGTCGGAATGATAATCTCTCGATTCTCCTGTTGGTTTAGGTCAGGTACATTGCGACATTGGTCTTCCTTCCACTCGTTAGCATAGATTAGTGCCTTAGTGATCGGGTCATCATTTGGTGGTAGTTGTTGATCAAAGACTCTCTTATTCCGCCAATTCCACATGCTCCATAGGGAGATGGTAAACACTCCAAGCTCTTCCTTCTTTAGAAGATTAGCGACCCTGCAAAAAAGGGAGTTAAAATCAGAATATGTAACGTATAATAAGCCATGTATCGGACTCCATTGAGTCCAATATCGTCTGATTTTCTTACAAAGCCATAAAGCATGGAGTTCATGTTCTACTTTCCTGTTACAATGTGGACATCTGTAATCCGCAATCACTTTTCGCTTGTAGAGGTTTAGTTTTGTTGGCAGACTAGTAAGACAAGCACGCCATGTAAAGATTTTAATCTTTTCAAGAACTTCCAGTTGGCATAAATTTTTCCACAAACTCGGCCATGTTACCTTGGCCGACGTACAAATTGCAGACCCATCATCCATTGCCAGCTTATAACCACTTTTGACTTAATATAGACCACGTTTATCAAAATGCTAGATAAACTTATCTTCAGGAGGTTGGCAGCTAGATTTATTTAAAGTTAAACCTCTCTTTATTCTACGTTGGCTATCACATTTTTTTTCTTTTTTTTAAGTGTCACAATTTTAATGAAGGAGATAAGAATTTGAATCTCCTATCTTTAACATCTACATTTTGACTAATTAAGTTGTGTGCTCAAGTCACCTATTTATCCTTTATTAAACCTTTATTATCGAGTACGTTTTCTTAAAGTGAAAGCTAAGATGAGTTAATATTCCTTTGGTGGCTTTCAAATTTGCCCACATGATGGAATCATACATTTGTAAAAGAAAAAAAATGTAGGGTCTTTGAGTTCTCAAGATATATATTTATATACATTTATGTGGTAATTAAACTCTATTAAAATGCGTAATAAATTTTAAAAATAATATGATAACTGTTAAATGTTTTATTTTTTGGAAAGTGTTAAATGTTTTGTTCCTAAAAAATTATTTTAGTGGAATCATACACATAGATGACACACACATCATACTTCAATTAGAATTTTAAATATGTTCATTCATTTAAAAATTAAAAGGTGTATTTTAAATTTTCAAAAGTTGACAATTGAAATTTTATATATGGGTTGAGAACAAAACTATAATTTTAATTTATTGGAAAAATTTGCCACACATATTTGATAGTCATATCAGTATAACATATGAAGATTTTAAATTCTTTATTTAAGATGAAATCATGGGGGAAAGCATAAAACATAAAATTGAAATTTTAGGTTCTGACCCAATAATATTTTTTTCCCTAAAATTTATGCTTATTTATAAACATTTTTTTCCTCAAAGTATCATTTAAAAACATGTTTGAAATCCTATTTTAAGAACTAAAGAATTAGTTTCTCGTCCTTCAAAATGGTAATAAATATCTTATATACCAATTAAATAGGTTCAGATTGGCCAAATTTTTTTAAATTAATATTTAATATTTTAAATTATTTTAATGCCACACAATTCAAAAATATAAAAATAATAATAATAATAATAACGAAGGATAAGGCAAAGAATACTCCAATCAACTCATTCATGCTGTACTAAAAAAGCAAAAAAAAAAAAAAAAAAACTCATTCGTGCTTTGAAATTATTTAATCAACTTAATAAAATGTTTTATTTTGTTTTTTTTATGAAACTACTTTTAGAAATTGCGTTTTCTAATAATTTTCCATTTCCACTTTTGTTTTAAAAAAAAAGAAGAATCTTGTTCTCATGTTTTATTTATTTATAATAATTCTATATACATGTGAAATTAAATATTATTTACGTGTTGTAGGGTAGTTGATAATGTCGACATGTCATTTCCTTGTAATGTCATTTAAAAGTCTAGTAATAAAGATATAAATTTGACAAATGTGTGTACCGACAATTCCATCAACGTTTTCTGTCACTTTCAAGTAATGTAACATTTCTATCAGCATCGACATATTCATTAAAAATATTGAAAATTTTGAAAGAATAATTATATATGAATGGTCATTAAAAAGCAATATTATCATGATGAGCAATTTCGGTTAATTTGTTTTTGAAAAATAATTTGAAAAAAAAAAAACCATATTTCTACTGATTTAAAAAATAATAATTTATATAAGCTGCCAAAAAATAATTGTTTCGATATGCCATATTGAATGTATAGAGATTTAATTAGGTATAATTAAAGGGGCAAGTTGCAAGGCAGTTTTTATATATAATTAATTAAGAAAGTTGCATACTCAAATAATAATAATAATTTATATTTAATTTGATTTTTTTTTTTTTTACATACTTATTTTATTTTAAGTTGTTGTGATATTTGTGGAAAATTTTAACTTTTAAATTAAAAATCAAACGAAACGGCGCGCTGTGTGGACCCCACCGTCCAAAGCCACGAGTTATAAATGTCTGAATGGAGTTTTTTCGGATTTCGTATTAAAATTCTATTTCTTATTTTTATTAGTCAATGCAATTATTTCCCATTAATAAATTCATTTTAGATATTTTAAATAAAACTCTCCCGTTCCCCCTTTGGATTTGTAATTAAAAAAAACAAATAAAAAATCTTAATCCAGCTTTTGTTTTCACTAAATGTCAAAATAAGATTAAATTATAAGTTTGGTTGTTTAAATTTTTAATGTTAGTGTTTATTTAATTTTTGCACTTTTAAAATTTTAAATATATCTTTAAAATAAAGTTTTTAATAGATTCTTGAACTTTCAAAATTTTTAATAGACCTTAAATGTTCAATTTTGTATCTAACAAGTTCTTATTGTTTATTCGTCAATTTAATATTTACTTAGTTACCAAATACCAATCTCGTAGCAGCATAATATATAATCCTTAATTAATATAGTTAATATATCATATAAGTGTCAAACGGATGAAATGATCAGATTAAAAAAAAAGTTAAATGTTCAAAATACTCATTACAGTTTTTTTTTTTTAAAAAATACGACGACTAAATAGGAAAAATCTTAAAAATCAACCAAACTTATCAATTAACCTTAAATGATAAGTTTAAACCCTAAGACTTACAAAATTGGTTTTTGGAAATTTTTGGGGAGTTCAAAATCTAGAGAGAGTACCGAATGAATTGAAATGAAAATTGGAGGACATGCCCAAGTTATTTTATCATTAAAAAAAAAGAAAAAAAGATATATTTCAATTAATATTATCAAGTTGGGTTGTTTTAGTCTAAAGATCTTACTTGTTTAAATTTGATCTAACAAAAACAAGTTTATAATCAAATTCGATAATATTAATTAAAACATAAATGGAGAGTGGTTGGCTCATGAGTTAAACTGAAGTAATTCGAGCTTAAATTTTTCTTAATTTAAAACATTGAACATATATATGTTTAGTCCATAAAATTTCTCAACTCGAGGCCATTAAAACCATAAGACACTAATATTATACACATCAAAAGATAACTTTATTATAAAAATAAATAATCTTGAATTATCTGTTTATTGGAATACATTATAAAATAAAGACAACACAATATAAAATGAAAATATAAATAAATAAAAATTCTAGAAAGAGACAGAGTTCCGTGTTATGTCGAAACTGTTAAAAATAATTCTTTAAAAAAGAAAATAAAAATAATAAAGAGACCGTATCAATCCAAAATGATATCCGTATTTTAATATTAAAAGAATATAAAAATTTCTTTGCTGCGTGTCGGCCATGTCAATTTCAGTTGCCCCATCAACCACCCACAATAGCCAAATCCCTATACTACCCTCCAGAGCATTTTAATTCATTTAATAATTATATGTTTATAAATTTAAAAAAAAAGGTGACTTTTTTCTCCACAAAATGCCCCCATAATAATCACGTTTCCTAAATTCTTCCAGTTCATTTCCCACTTATTTTTCCCCACCAAAAACCTAAACGTAAAGCCTTCACCTCCTTTATCTTTTTACTTTTTCCTTAAATTACAATGAATTTTTAAAATTATGTAAATGTATTAAATAAATATATAATAGATTCTTGACATTTTTGACATTTTTGAAAATTAATAGATCTGATTGACATAAAATTAAATTTTGAGTCTACTAAAACTGTAAATGTTAAAATTGTCAATTAGACTAAAGATCTCATAGATGTAAAATTAGAACTTCAAAGATTTGACCACAAAATTTAAAGTTTAGAAATTTATTAGACACCCTTTAAAGTTTAGATTCTCATTTGATACAAAAAGCAAAGTTGAAAGAGTAAAGCTGTAATTTTATTATTATTATTATTATTATTATTATTATTTTCTATTTTTTCTCCAACTTTCCACTCTCTACATCAGCTACAAAATATTTGTCTTTTTCTTTGTTCTCTCTTATTTCTGTGTTGGCGAGATTTAATGGTGACCACATCATTAATTCGTGGTTTGGCTCATTGGATGGCAAACGAGTACCATTTTTTTTTTTTGAGTTCAACAAACATGTGAGGGTGGAAAAAATCGAACTAATAACTTTTGGATCGTAAAAATATGTCTTTAATAAGTTGAGTTATGTTCGATTTGGCCAAATGAGTTTAATTTTAAAAAGCTGTGAATCAAAAACATTTACAAGATTTTGAGTAAATTTTTTTTTGTATATGGTCAAGTTGGATCGTAAAAATATGTCTTTAATAAGTTGAGTTATGTTCGATTTGGCCAAATGA
>JAOANK020549023.1:0-12334 GCA_026257165.2 Telfairia occidentalis
CATAAATAATTCAAAAACTAGTCCCTTAATTACATAATTCAAACAACTCATAATATGAATTAATTAACAAAAATTAAGGGACGTTACAACTTACCCTCATTAAGAACTTTGTCCTCGAAAGTTGCTATTCCTAGGTTTGTTCGGCCTCTCGATCTTCATTTCTTCCTGCTGCTGCATTCTTTGGACAATACAGAGTTATATGGCCCTCCTGGTTGCATTTGAAGCAAATTGCTGCCTACTACACAACATTTTTGGTGTTGTTTCCTGTAAGTCCTGCACCATGGTCGATTCTGGTTCCCACTTCGGTGTCGTTGATCTTGATCCCGATTAGGTCTGGTATTATTATCCTAGTTGTGTTGAAGATAACTGGTTGTTATCGCGTCAAATTTCCTCTTCTGTCTCAAATTGGACCCTAACGCCGCTTCTAGCTAAAAACTGATAGCTTCTGGTCTACGCCTGAACAAGATTGGCTTTCGAATCAATCAAGGAGGCTGCCTTCAGAGTTGATGCATAACTGTGTGGGCAGCAGACTGCTACAATGCCCGAACTCCGTCTTTAAGCCCCATGATAAAACACTCAGTCTTCTTGGCATTAGTGTCCACCAAGTTCAGAGCGCACAATGATAGCCTGGTGAACTCACGCTCGCATTCTCCCATGGTTCTATTGCCTTGCCTTAGACTCAGAAACTCTACCTTTCTTGCAAAGCATGTCATGACTAGGTAGTATTGTAGGAAAAACGCCTCTTTAAACTGCGCGCACGTGGCTTGTGAAGCTCCAAAGGTGCGATCAATAGATTCCCACCAAAGTAACGTGTTGTCTTGTAGCATGAAGACAACGTACTAAACCTTTTACTCCTCGGGGCAGTCCATGTATTGAAAAATAGGCTTGATGGAGGACAACCAGGACTCCACCTTGGTAGGGTCGACGACCACTCCATTGAAGACTTGAGGGTCGTACTTCTTAAAGTCCCTCAGGTATCTAGCCTTGGTCGACATGCTTCCACGACTCTTGAAGAACTGCGACATCTGACTGCCCAGTGCGGTGTGTACCATGGCTTGCACGGACTCTGCCATCAAAAGTTCTGCTGAGGGGGAATTGGCTGACCTGTCGGCTGCTCCCTAGGTTGTTCCTCCAGCTGGTCCTCAAGTGTTGCGGGCGGTGGGACTGCTCGACCCTTGCCTCTGCCCCTACCTCTACCTCGACGTTCGGTTCCCCTACAGCAGGGAGGCATGATTTAAAACTAAGCCATATCAGCCTATCTATCATACAACTCATCAACCAATTCACAATATAAGCACAAGAAAACCTATCACGTTCTCTTAGAGTAGAAGTAACCTTATTCTAAAATGGAGGCATACCTGGTTGTGACGAAGTGGTTGCTACATGGCCATGGTGACACACTAATACTTATGATGTAAGCGGTCTACATAACTGTATTTACTCTGATACCAACTGTAACAACCCGACTTTTAGACATACGTTACCTATGGCTATTACTAGCATGCATGCTCGACACAAAGATTTTGATATAACTCATTTTAAAGAATCTTTATTAAAAGAAAAATAACAATTTAAGTACTTTAAAAAATGCATTGAAAACAAGCTGGGATTCTGAATTTAAAACATAGGAAAGAGGAAACTAAACACAATTTAGTAATATGACATTTAGTTCAAAATATTTAAAACAAAACAACTCCTAAAGTAGACACATGCGGAAGATCAAAATGAGCAACCATGGCCCTATTGCAAACTCTCCTCGTCATCCACCCAAGTAGTCCTTGCTCTTACCTAAAAAAAAATTAAGAAAAAGGTTGAGTATATCAAATATACACAGTAAGTAACTCCAACCCCTAGGGTCAGACATACAAACACAAACAATCATGCATCTCATATGGGACCTACTCCTTAACTCTCAAGGGAGTATACCATCTCGATGCACCTCAAGCATACAGCAACACAAAGCACAGAATGTATCTCTAGAAGGTTCTCGTTTAGTACTAAGCAAGGATATACTATCCCACAGAGACACGAGGTTCTCCGTTTAACACTAAGCAAAGATATACTATCCCACAGAGACACCTCAAGCACACAATAGGACAAAGTGAGAATACATTCATGGAGGTCCTCAAACACAACACCAAGCAGAGATGGTATAAATCCTAACTCAAGAACATGCAGCACACGATTCATAACTATGCAAATGTCCTAAACACATATCTTATAATTCGAAGCCTTAGGGCATCCAACATGCAATATTCCACTGATGCCCCTAGCATCCATACGTGACATACAACTGATACGCATGACATATAACAACCACATAACAACCATATACACATCATGCTTATCACACTAGTACATCACCATGCTGAGTTCATAAACTATATGAGATAGACATGATAAACACATACAACACACAATTCAATCAAGTTACCGCCCTAGCCCAATGGTTTATTCTGAAGCGAAGTCACATAACTCAAATCTTAGGAAAATTGCAAGTGAAACCAAGGAAAAAGGTGATGGATTCTTGAATCAACCTAGGTTCAAAATACTAAAAATACCCTTATTATTTCCTAAATTCGAATTAATTAATAACTTAAAAAAGGAAAGTTACGGTTTCGAGTGACAAACGACACTGGGAACACACTACCCTTTTTGGACCAGTCGTAGCCCATGTGCCGCCGCCACGCGCCGCCACCGTCAGATGAGTGTCTTCCACACGCCACCTCGGATTGGTGAACAGAGACCAATTTCAGAATCTACTCACCATCAATAGTTCGATGCCACAAGAATTAGTCTCAATGGAACCTCCACACGCCTCCACGTGCCTCCACGTGCAGTAACTCCTCGGCACGCATGGTACCCGCGCCATTGTGCCAGCCTCTTTCCAGCTCGCGTGCCTTCTCACCACTACTTCGACTGCAATTTTGATTCTACCAACATGTATATCTCGACCTCCTGGTGCTTTTCGACCTTCGTTTGCCAAAACGCCCTTTCGAAAGATTGAGATAGAGGGAAAAACATGGTTAAAATGAGAAAAACTCAAGAAAACACAAAGTTTGAGGACTTCGTTGGCTTACTTGTTTTGGTTGGGATATGGGGAGATGATAAGAAAGTTGTCCTTAAAATTTGAACCCAAACAGAGTTACGAAAGTCGGTGAAAATAAAAAAGGAAGAGGAAAAACACCTGATCATTGCTGGTGCCGATCCCGATCGCCGATGAGCTTCTTCCGCTGTCTGCTATTGCCTTCTGGGAGAGGGGTGCACGTGAAAGAAGGTGTGTGTGAGAGGAAAAAAATTTGGAGGGAGAGAGTGGAGTTGGCGTGAAAATGGAGAAAAAGAGGGGAAAATTGGGATGACCTCTTTCTTTTTAGAATAAGAAAAAAGTTTTGGTGGCTAAGATCCCTAATGATACATTTATAGGGTTCACCTCAACCCTAAACCCTAGCCCTAAGTCCTATAATTAAAAGAATGGCATTATTTAAAATTTCTCCTAAATTTAACTTAAAAGAATTACTCCTTAATTTCATTAATCACTTAATAGTTCCCTCTCCACCAGACATAAATAATTCCAAAACTAGTCCCTTAATTACATAATTCAAACAACTCATAATATGAATTAATTAAGAAAAATTAAGAGACGTTACATAATGAGCACCCAAAGGTTTGAATCATTAGAGTTATTAGAGAGGCAGTCTAAACCAATTAAATCTTTATTACTGAAGGCCCCTGAACTGTAAATTAAGTCCTTACCTGATCACCTCAAATATGCCTATTTGGGGGAGGGAAATACTTTTCCCATAATTATTGCGGCACGATTGGTCAGGGAGCATGAAGAAGCTTTGCTAAAATTGTTGAACAATATAAGGGAGCTATTGGCTAGACCATAGCAGACATTAAAAGGATAAGTCCATCCTACTACATGCATAAAATCAATTTAGAGGATGGGAATCTTAAATCAGTTGAGCAGCAAAGGAGACTCAACCCAGCCATAAAGGAGGTAGTAAAAAAAAAAAAAATTTTAAAATGGCTTGATGTAGGAATTATCTACCCTATAGCTGATAGTAATTGGGTTAGCCCAGTTCACTATGGTTGTTAATGAGGCAAATGAATTCATCCCCACCAAGATTGTCACAAGCTGGAGAGTTTGTATGGACTATAGGAGACTGAACGAATCTACCAAGAAAGATCATTTTCCATTACCCTTCATTGATCAACTGTTGGTAAAATTGGCTGGTTAAGACTTCTATTATTTTCTTGATGGATATTCTAGATACGACTAGATGACTATAGCACCAGCTGATCAAGAAAAGACCACTTCACATGTCCGTACGACACCTTTGCCTTTAGAAGGATGGGATTTGGACTGTGTAATGCCTGACTACTTTTCAAAGGTGCATGATGGTAATATTCTCATAGCTGGTAGAATCTGTGGTCAAAGTCTTCATGGATGATTTTTCAGTATTTGGGAAAAACTTTGCAACATGTTTGAATAATTTGGGCAAGGTACAGACAAGGTGTGAGGAAACCAATTTGGTACTCAACTAGGAAAAATGTCACTTTATGGTGACTGAGGATATTATGCTTGGTCACAAGGTATCCAAGAAATAACTTGAAGTGGACAGAGCTAAAGTGGAGGTGATTGAGCAAATGGAACCCCCAGCTTAGTGAAAGGAATCAGAAGTTTCTTGGGTCATGCTGGCTTCTATAGAAGGTTCATAAAAGGCTTTTAAAAGGTATCCAAGCCACTATGCAGCTTGTTAGAAGTGAATAGACCATTTCATTTTAGGAAGGACTGTGAAGAAGCATTCAGAACTCTTCAGAGGGCACTCATATCAACACCCATCATGGCAGCCCCTAACTGGGAGCAACCTTTTGAGCTAATGTGTGAAACCAGTAACTTTGTTGTAGAAGCAATGCTTTGCTAGAAGAAAGAGAAGAGCATCCACCCCATTTACTATGCTAGCCGCACCCTTAATGAAGCCCAACTTAATTATACAACCACAGAGAAAGAATTGCCAACTGTGGTCTTCGCATTTGAAAAGTTCAGGGCATATTTGATAGGTACTAAGGTGGTGGTGCATACTAACCATGCTGCCCTCAAGTACTTGCTGACTAAGAAGGATGACAATCCCAAATTAATAAGATGGATACTATTGCTGTGGAAATTTGATGTGGAAATACAAGACAAGAAGTGTACTGAGAATGTTATAACTGACGATTTGTCTTGAATAGAAAAACCCCAAGACAGGCTAGAGATCAAGGAGAATTTCCCTAATGAACAACTATTTGCAATTCAAGCAACTCCCTTAAGTACAACACCATGGTTTGCAGACTTGGCTAATTATTTGGCAAATGGAATTCAGCCACCAGATTTGACTCCCTTGGAAATGAAAAGTTCAAACATGATGCAAAATTCTTCCACTAGGATGAACCTTACCTATATAAACAATGTGTAGATGGAATCTTTAGGAGATGTGTGTATGAACAAGAGGTACCCTGTAGTTTGGAACACTGCCACAAGTCTGCATATGGAGGACAGAGAACTGATCTATGCACATTGTGTCAATTAGTCCTTGGCTGGATGTCAAAAACTTGATCGCCACCCAGTGTGATGCACCGTAGCATAGGGTTAGTTTTAGTATAGTGAATATGAGTGTCGAGTGTCGTCCTCGAGATTGGGTTTCTAGTTTGATTAATTACCATGGATAATCACACCTCATTTTATCTAGGGAATTCATTATTAAAAGAAAATCTAAGTTACACTACTCTTACTCCTAGATAGGTGGAGGACACATAAGGAGAACGTGCCTTAACTGTAATTGTTATGCTTTATGACACCAAACTTTACTAAAATCAGACTTCCCTATCGCCATGCAACTATAAACTAGGTTTAACTATCGTTTGACTTCCTCTCTTGAGCTCAGCTAGTCTCTTACTAAACATACAGACTCAACCTCTCGGTCTATTACCTACACACCTACCAAGGCATTACGAACTAACCACCGATTACCAGCCCTTAGTAGACCTATTTTGATCTCATCCTCTCCAAGCTCAGGGCAAACCCACTTGTCATCACAGTTCACAACAGACCCACTAGAGATAATAACACATGCTTCTCTAAAATAGACTTAAAATAGATCTAATCTAAGTCCTACTCTCTCGTGCTAAAACTTAAATCATGCAACCATTTAATTCTTGATCAGAAGATTAAACAGCATTAAGCACGCAACTACATGAATAATCATAAGGGATATGAAAAAATCCATAAATTAATAAAGCATGAAAAACGTCATAGAGCGTTACAACGAGTCAAGAAAGAATCTTGCCACTCAAATTCACAAATAAAAACAAAAATTCCATAAGGAAATAGACGACGAAAAAAAGTAAAGAAAAAGGGAAGAAAACTCCCAAAGACGCATGCCAAACTCGTTCCCAACATAAGACTCTTAATCCCGAGCCTTGGATCGCTTTGAGGACTCGATGGAAAGTTCCCTTTTCATCTGAAACACCGTGCTCCAAACTGTGCTCTCAGATCTCCAAATGGCCTTCCCCTTTTCGGATGAAAAAATGAGCTTAAAATAAGCTCTCTGCCTGCAGTATCGAGACGCTATAAGTCAGCATCTTGACACTGATCTTAAGAGGTCAAAATTGGTGCAGCACGAGCATCGCTTAGGGTGGCACAAAGGGACAGTGTCGATACGCTAAAAGTAGTGTCTCCACGCTAGTTTAGGCTGCGATAAAATTACGCGCTCGTGTGGGCGTTGGGTGTCATGCGACGTGTGGACGCTTTAGGCGTTGACACGTGAGGCTGGCAAGGTGCGCGTGCCCACACGTATGTGTGCTAGTGTGCGGCGTTGAACGCGCACATTGACACGCTGCACTCAACGCTGCCTGTTGGGCGTGAGGCGCACGGGTTGCATGCTGTCTTCATCATGTTCATCAATGTCTTGACGTTGTTGAGTAGCGTCACGATGCTGCTGAACTTAGCTGCAATTTTTTAGAATTTTCTAGCGTCTCAACGCCTAGGCTTGGCTTCTCAACGTTGCCTCCTCAGGTCCTTTTGTATTTTGGCTTCCTTTGTTCTTTTCTTAGCTAAAATTCATCTTCTTAAGCCCGTTTTTCGACCCAACATCCCCCAAATCATATTTTTCTCCTAATTAAGCTTGGTACCTACAAATTAACATAAAAACACGTGAAGACACCAAAATTATCGACCAAAATTAGCTAAAATCCATCTTAAGGTAACACATTTTTGTGTGCTATCAAACACCCCCAAACTTAATCTTTTGCTAGTTCTAAGCAAAAGTAAAACAAAACACTAACAAAATAAAGAATTCCTATAAGCATGAAACTAACTCCAGTCTTAGTGCTCCAATAGACAAGTAGGTGCAAGCTTAGAAACTTACAAGCACATTCGATCACCGAGAGATTTCAAGGCTGATTCTTTTCACCCCTCTCGTGTGTGTGTGCAAGCCCATCTAGTTCTAGTTCTTATAAGCTTGGGGTGACCTTAGAAAAATGTCCCGAGGCTCTTCTAATTCAATCAATGGAACATTTAAGTACACAAATGCATCCTAGAGTTTTATTCACTTCTTTGTTTCTAATTTTCTTTTCTTTTTTTCTTTTTCTACTTTTCTCTTTTTCTCTTTTGTTTTTCTACTTCTTTTTCTCTTTCTTTTCTTTTGAGAGGGAACAAATTCAAGATGTATCACCTTCGTTTTATCTTACTGCCGCTTCCTAGGTGCTAAGTATCCAACTACGAGCAATACATCTATCCAAGGGCCAAGGCTTACTTTCCTTTTGTATTTTGCATTGCCTATCGACTAAGGCCAGAAGAAAGGTGGAGTAATCCTCTTCATTTTATTCCCTTTTACTCAACACACACTAGACATGCATATGAACTACTCAAATAGAACCACGACCTTTTCAAAGACTTCCTCAAGATAACAATCTCTGTAAAGACACCTTACACTAACAAGATGGCTACGTACTCAATAGACAAGGAATTATGAGAAGGATTTGAAATAACCTAGATAAAAATGATGCCATCCCATTTCCACAATCACACACAACAGATCAGTTAGAGCAATATCACAGACTCTCCTCATCAACAACATGCATAGAGGAATTCCATGGCAGTTTAGCACAAACATTTAGAAAAATCGAAAAAAATTAAGCTCAAAATCGCCCTAAGCTACTCAGGACTCACAAAATACTACCCACATCCCCAAACTTAAAACATACATTGTCCTCAATGTATAAATCACTAAACATGGGAGGAACAATGAAATAAAAAATCGAGTGGACAATATTGCCTTGATAGGAGAGAGAAGATCAATAATGGCATCCAAAGTGGAGGAAGCATCCCAAAAGATAGAGGTTCAACACCGAAATGAGAATTACTGGCACTCAACACCTACAAAAGAAAAACAACAAAAAAGCAAAGACAAGGGATAAGGAGATAGAAAACATGGGTGGCCAGTCCAGTTAGCTAGCACCTAATCCGACCAGACAAACAAAAAATAAGAAAAAAAAAACAACACAAAGAAAAACAACAAAAAGTAAAGATACACCTTAGAGTAAGACTCAACATTTTCTCCACGATATCAATCAAACTAAATAATCGCCAATCCCCAGCAACAGGGCCAAAAACTTCACACCAGCATCGGGTGTTTGATCGGTCTCCAGTAGATGCCAGAAACTTAATTGCCACTCAGTGCGATGCACCGTAGTGTACAAGTCAATTTTAGTATAGTGAAATTGAGTGTACAAGTGTCGTCCTCTGGATTGGGTTTCTAGTTTGATTAATTACCACGGATAATTACATCTCATTTTATCTAGAGAAACCATTATTAAAAAAACATCTAAGTTACACTACTCTTACTCCTAGATAGTTGGAGGACACATAAGGAGAACGTGCCTTAATTTTAATTGTTATGCTTTGTGAGACCAAACTTTACTAAAAACGGACTTCGTTATCGCCAAGCAACTATAAGCTGGGTTTAACTACGTTCGGCTTCCTCTCTCAAGCTCAGCTAGTATCTTACTAAACATGCAGACTCAACCGCTCGGTCTATTACCCACACACCTAGTAAGGCATTATAAACTACCCACCAATTACCACCCCTTAGTAGACCCATTGTGATTCCATCCTCTCTTGAGCTCAGGGAAAACCCACTTGTCATCACCGTTCACAATAGACCTACTAGTGATAATAACACATGCTTCTCTAAAAGAGACCTCTGCTCATCACGTTAGCCTACTACAGCCATGCAATCAAGATCTAATCTAAGCCCTACACTCTCGAGCTAAAACTTAAATCATGCAACAATTTAATCCTTGATAAGAAGATTAAACAACATTAAACATGCAACTACATGAATAATCATAGGGGATATGTAAAAATCCATAAATTTATAAAGCATTAAAAACGTCACAGAGCGTTACAACGAGTTAAGGCAGAATTTCGCCACTCAGATTCACAAATAAAAACAAAAATTACATAAGAAAATACACAATGAAACAAAGTATAGAAAAGAGAAAGAAAACTCCTAAAGACGTGTGAAAAACTTGTTCCCTATGTAAGACCTATGTAAGACCCACAATCCCGAGCCTTGGATCGCTCCGAGGACTCCATAAGAAGCTCCCTCTCTCTCTAAAAGACCGTGCTCCAAAGTGTGCTCTCAAATCTCCAAATGACCTTTGCTAGTGTCTCGACACTGGTCTTAAGTGGGCAAAATTGGTGCAGTGCGGGCATCGCTTAGGGCGACACAAGGGGACATCGTTGAAACCTTCAAAACAGCATCTCAACGCTAGTTTAGGCTGGCGGAAAAAATATCGCCCGCGCCCTGTCCGCTAGTCATTGAGCCGAGCGTCGTGCGGCGTGTAGACGTTGGAGGCGTTGATGCGTGCAGTTGGTGAGGTGCGCACGTGCGGGCATATAGGCTTGATTGCGGCGTTGAGCCCGCACGTTGACACGTTGGGCTCAATGCCGCCCGCTAGGCATGAGGCACGCGCGCTGTGCACTATCTTCATCATGTTCATCAGCGTCTCGATGCCATTAAGACTACAATTTTCCAAAATTTTCCAATGTCTCAACGCTGGCTGCTCGGGTCCTTTTGTATTTTAGCCTCCTTTCTTCTTTCCTTCACCAAAATTCATCTTCTTAAGTCCAATTTTTGACTAACATCCTCGAAATAATATTTTTTTCTAATTAAGCTCGATACCTACAAATTAATATAAAAACACGTGAAAGCACCAAAATTATAGACCAAAACTAGCTAAAATCAAGCTTAAGGATAACACATTTTCGTGTGCTATCAAGAACAACAGCCAAGGTATTTCAATGTAGATATTATTGGCCTACTATTTTCAAGGATGCCCATTTCATGAGTAAAACTTGTGACAAGTGGCAACAAATAGGGAATATTGGAAAAAGGGATGAAATGCCTCTACAAATGATGATGGAAGTGGAAACCTTAGATGTTTGGGGAATAGATTTCATGGGGCCATTCCCTCCCTCTTTTGGGAACCAGTATATTTTTGTAGAATGTAACTATGTATCCAAATGGGTAGAAGCTATAGCATCCTCCCACAATGATGCCAAAACAGTTTTGAGATTTCTGTATAAAAACATCTTTACAAGGTTTGGCTCCCCTAGAGTCCTTATTAGTGATTATGGGAGTCACTTCATGAACAAGTTGCTGTCTAAATTACTGCTCAAGTATAATGTCAAGTACAAGGTAGCCACTCCCTATCATTCCCAATCCAATGGCCAAGCAAAAATTTCAAACATAGAGATTAAAAGAATTTTGGAGAAAGTGGTCAATCCCGATAGGAAAGATTGAGCAAGCAAATTGGAAGCCTCCTTATGGGCCTACGAAACTACTTACAACACTCCTTTAGGGATGTCTCCCTATCAAATTGTGTATGGAAAATCATGTCATTTGCCATTAGAATTGGAACAGAGGCATATTGGATACTAAAGGAATTAAATTTGACCATGAATGCAGGATGAGAGTTGAGAAAATTAAACTGAATGAGCTGGATGTATTGCGCCAATTCTCTTATGAAAATGTCAAGTTATACAAAGAGAAAACTAAAAATTTGCATGATAAGAAAATTCGTCCGACAGTTTTTTGAGAAAGGACAGAAGGTTCACTAAAATCAAAATGGTATGGACCATTTATTATCTTGGAAGTGTTCTCTCATGGAGCTATCTCAGTGATAAATGAAGCAAATGGTAGAACATTCAAGGTAAATGGCTAAAGGCTAAAGCATTACTATGGGGAGGCTTTAGCAGGACTATCACCTCCCAGCAATGGATTGACCAACCTTGATCCAAGTGACACAAGGAGGTAGTTAAGTTAGTTAATTCCCTCCTTTGTTATGTTTATTTCTTTTATAAATTGTTATTCTATTAAGTAGTTAAGGTCTTAGTTTAATCTCAGAAAGTTTAGTTAAGTTAATTAAAGTCTTTAATTTTGTTGTGTTAAAAAAAAGAAAAAAAAAGGAAGAAAATAGTATCTCTTGCTTAGGAAATTAAATGGACTAGAACTAAAAAAAAATTCAAGTAAAATAGAGTGAGAGGATCATGTGATGGCAATAAAGTGGGAAGCAATTATTTTTGGGTGAACTTTTAATGTGTGATTAAGTGTGCAGGGAACTGGATTAATTTCAGATATAGATTTGAGAAATCAAATCAGAAAAGATGTTGCATACTGCAAGAATCATTGCAGCATTGAAGGCAGATTTGGGGAATCAATTCCTCCAGCTGTTGGAACTCGTACCAAGTGGGAAATTGACAGTCAAATCTTTTACATGCAAAGAAAACTGCTTCAGCATTTTAGGGAATCTATATTTGCTTGCAAAAAGGGAGTAGTTTTCAATTTAATTCCATTTTCAAAACAAAAATTTGCATTTCCAAGTTTTAATTCCATTCAGCTGATTCGACGAAAATCAAGGATGCAGAATGACAGGTTTGCCCCTATTTGCCATTCTATAAATAGAATGCTTCCCATTAAGCACATTTCATCCTCCTCTTTACATTAGTTACGAATTGTGTTTGAGTTCTACTTGTTCCAACCACCCCCTCCTTTTCAACTCAAGAAAAATCATGGCCCCAAAACTCAAAAATATTTTGAATAGCAAAACAGGTAAGAGTGCTTGATCGCAATTCACTGCGTTACCGAAAGTGCACGGGTCAAGTTGTAATATAAACAACCCTAAGGCCGAGTATCGTCCTCTGGGAATCGGATTATTAATTTTCTTAATTTCCAATTGATTTGTTCCAATTTTATCTAGAGATCAGACAAAGTAGATTCCTTGAAAA
>JAOANK020549538.1:0-24894 GCA_026257165.2 Telfairia occidentalis
TTTCCATATTTAATTTGAGCTAATTAGAGTGTATTGATCCTTATTCTGCTGCTTATGCATGTTGATGCATCCTTCAACTGCCACACCTATCTTTTCTAGAACCTCAAAAGTTCCAATAAACCTTGGGTTAAGCTTCCCTTTTTTTCCCCCTAAATCTTAGAATTCCTTTCAACGGCGAAACTTTCAAAAATACCATATCTCCAACTTCAAAATTCAATTCTTTTCTTCTGACATTAGCATAGCTTTTCTGATGCCTTTGTGCTATCTCCATTCTCTGTTTGGTTAAACTAATAGCCTTATTAGTTTTCTGCACTAAATCCGGTCCCAAAATCAAACTCTCTCCAACTCACTCCAATTGACTGGCGATCGACATCTACGCCCATAAAGAGCCTTGGAAGGTACCATCCCAATAGTTGCTTGATAACTATTATTATAAGAAAACTCAATTAAGTGTAGATATTTCTCCCAACTTCCTTGAAAGGCTAAAGCACAAGCTCGAAGCATGTCGTCCAATATCTGAATTGTCTTTTTGTTTGACCATCTGTCTTGGGGTGAAAAGAAATACTGAAATCGAGTTTTGTGCCTAAGGCCTTATGGAAACTTTTTCAAAATTTAGATCTAAACTTTGGATCTCGGTGAGTCACTATAGAGACAGGTATATCATGAAGTCGAACTATCTCATTTGCATAAATTTGAACTCATCTTTTTGACATATAATTTGACTTGCCAAGTAAAAAATGAGCTGACTTGGTTAAACGGTCAACGATAACCCATGCAGTCTCGAAACCCAACTGTGTCTTAGGCAATCCGACCACAAAGTCCATTGAGATGTTTTCCCACTTCCACTCAGATATATCTAATGGTTGGAGGAATCATGATGGTTTCTGATGTTCAATCTTCACTTGCTGGCATGTAAGACAATGACTAACAAAGTTGGCAATATTACAGTTCATTCCTGGCCACCAATGGTACATCTTTGTACTCCTAAGGTAGACTGAATATGGAGTATTATGGGCCTCTATCATTATATTCTTCTTAACAACCTAATTGTTTGAAACATAAAGACGATTACCCAACCATAAAACTCCATCATCTATTTCCACAAACTCTGACTTCTTACTCTTGTTAACATCTTCAACATTTTTTTTCAAAGTTGGGACCAAAAGTTGAGTTTGCTTAATCTTACTAATCAATGACAGCTATATCACTAGATTAGGCAACAAAGACGTTACATCCTCTGTAGTCATATGAATATCTAGCTTTCCAAGATTTCTAACCAATTGTTCTTGAGATGTGAGTAACACTACTGAATAACCTGAAGACTTTCTACTCAAACCATCAACCACCACATTAGCCTTACCAAGATGATAACTAATAGTACAATCGTAATCTTTAACCAATTCCAACCAAAGTTGTTGACGCATATTCAATTCCTTCTTAGTGAAGAAATATTTAAACTCTTATGGTTAGTAAAAATCTCATGATGAACACCTTATAGGTAATGCCTTCAGATCTTCATTGCACACACAACTACAACTAATTCTAAGTCATGGGTGGGGTAATTCTGTTCATAGTTCTTAAGTTGTCGAGAAGCATAGGCAATAACCTTGCCATTTTGCATAAGTACACACCCTAGACCATTTTTGGAAGCATCACTATAAATTACAAATCTTGAGTCTCCATTAGGAACAGTCAAAACTGGAGTAGTGACAAGAAGTCTCTTCTTTAACTCTTGAAAACTTTGTTCATAATCTTTTGACCACTGAAAACATGTGTTCTTTCTTGTTAGATGAGCCAAAGGAGCTAAAATGTTAGAAAAACCTTCCACAAATCTCCTATAGTAACCAGTTAATCCAAGAAAACTTTTGACTTCTCGAATATTCGTGGGTTGTAGCGAACCCATAATTGCTTCAAGTTTGCTTGGATTCACATAAATCCCATTTTTAGACACTATATGCCCTAAAAAGGCAATGCTCTTCAGTCAAAACTCACATTTCTTAAACTTTGCATTAAGTTTCTTTTCCTTCAGTATCTCTAATGTTTCCTTAAGTGCAACTCATGCTCTAGCTTCGTCTTGGAATAAAATAAGATGTCATCAATGAAGATAATAACAAATTTATCCAAGAAGTGACTAAACACTATTTATTAAATCCATGAAGGAAGCTGGAGCATTGGTTAGTCCAAACAGCATGACCAAAGAACTCATAGTGACCATAACATGCTCTAAATGTAGTCTTTGGAACATCACTATTTTAAATCTTCAACTAGTGCCTCAAATCAATCTTTGAAAAAATACTAGCACCTCGCAGCTGGTCAAACAAATATTCAATTCGAGGAAGTGGGTATTTGTTCTTAATTGTCATGCGCTTAGGCTCTCTATAATTAATGCAAAGTCAAAGCATCCCATCTTTCTTTTTAACAAAAAGGATCGTAGCACCCCAAGGAGAAACACTTGGGTGAATAAAACCCTTGTTTAACAACTCTTCAATTTGTTCCTTAAGTTCTTGAAGTTTAGCAGGAGCAATTCTATAGGGTGCTTTGGATAAAGGTGTAGTTTCTGGCACCAAATCAATAGAGAATTCAATCTCTCTATCAAAGGGCAATCCCAACAAATCTTCTGGAAAAATATCAGGAAAATCACATACAACAGGTATCTCTTTCATTCACTTTTCTGTCTTTTTCGTGTTAACCACACTAGCTAAATACCCTCAACAACCGTTCTCAATAAGCTTTGATGCTTTTAGGGCAGATATAACTTTCGGAAGAGGATGCACTTTTACCCCCTTGAAATAAAACGTGGGTTGGTTTGAAGGAGAAAACAAAACCTCTTTCTCATGGTAAAGAATGTTAGCATGGTTTACAGACAACCAATCCATACCCAAATTGCATCAAAATAAATCATTTTAAGAAGTGTCAAATCGGCAGTCAAGTTTTGATAAGCAATACTCAATTGACAAGACTTGACTATTTTATTAGTTCGTAACACACTCCTAGAGGGAGTAGATACTTTAAGTATATAACTCAAATTCATAGATGCTAATTAAACTTTTTAACAAAGGCAGTAGATATGAAAAGGTGCGTAGAACCAGAGTCAATCTAAAAGCTATTATTCCACAACGAGAATGGTACCTGAAACAACATTAGGCTGGTCATCGGCCTCTTGCTTGGTCATAACACAAACTTTGCCCTTCATTCTTGATTTTTTTTATCTTGAGTTCTCGAGTCATCAACTTTCTGGTTCAAAGGACATTTTTTAATGAAATGTCCTACTTTTCCACAACGAAAACAAGCTCCTGACGTTCTGTATCACGTCCCAATATGGTTCTTCCCACAAGTCTTACACTTAGACAGTTGCCCATTGTTGCTAGATCTTATTCTTTTATGTGATTGTCTTGACCTCTATTCTCCATGAAACTTCCTTTTTGAACCACCATGTTTTGAGGATGACTTGGTATTATCCAGATCTTGTGATAAAATTTGAGCCATTTGCAGCACCTCAGCATAGGTATTCAATCTGAAAGCAGCAATGATAACTCTCTAAAAGAGGGTTATTATACCTATAATATTGGGTATTTGATTAGAAATAAGCCATAAAAGTAAACATTTTAGGTTGATATATTGCTATATTTGATTGCTTGATACAACTACTGATTCGCAGGTGACATTTATGTACGCTCAAATTAGGAGAAAGTTGTAGAGTAAAACAACAATGTTGGCGAAAGTTCAATTTGCGAAAAAACCTAGCAGCGTCTTGCACATAGATTGCTGTAGCATTGCAGCAAGCAGAATACTCCAGAAGTTAGGACCTATACGAACACTGTTTGTAGGGTACGTGTGACATTCTGGAAAGGTGTGCACTGTGACACCTCCACACGTTTCGAATCACTGGAGGGCATAATGGACATTTCCCAGGCGCGCTATTTTAGTTGAAAGCTGGGCACAGAAACAAGGGAGAAGGGGGAGATGAGCTAAAAAAAGGGAGAAAACAAAAGAAAGAAATAGGAGGTAGAAGAAGGGAAGCAGAGAAGAATTCCTGTCGAAAGAAGAAATCATTCTTGCTGGATTTCTGCTACCATTTGCACCTTGCCACACCCTTTTTCTCATTTAGAAGGTTTTCATTATTTCATTTCATTGACTGTTTTTGGTTTATGTCTGACTGTAGTTTTTGTTTTTATCTCATTAAGTTGTTCTCTGTATTTAGAGTTTGACCCTTGCTTATCTGAATTTAAGTTTTAGCTAATTTTCTTTCTTGGTGGTTGGTGATGAATGCATTATGTTGAATCTTGATGTAGTTGACTTTGAGGAATGAAGTTTGTTTTATTCTTGTTCTTTTTGAGATGTTGTAAGCATTAGCTTTCCAGTTGGCCACCGGTAGCTCTAGTTAGCTAGTACTCTTACTGACATGTAAAGTATTAGTCGAACCCAGAAGAAAGGCTATAGAAGATGTGATAGAACCTCACGTCGTAAATTCATTAGACATAATGAAGCAGCTATATGATAATAGGTAGCTGGAAAGGGCTCGAAACCTAATGTTAGACATAACTAGGTTTAGTAATTTAGTATGTTATGCTCGACAGAGTGAATATATGGAACAGTGTATCTACAGATTAAAACAGCTCAACCTTAGACAATGCTGCAACATTGTGACGCATACGTGCAATAAACACCACCAACCACCATGTATCACAATTGTTATTTTACTATAAAGAACCTTGCCCGCTTATATATATATATATATTTTTATCAAGATCAACTAAAGTGAATGTTCTTTCCGCCTTCTGTTTCTTCCTTTACTCAGCATGTAATGGTTAAATGATAAGAGTCTAGTGGTGAGATTTTCTGGTAGAATAGTCCCTGTGGATCGATATCCTAAAATACTCCAGTATTACTTGTACGATTGCTTATACTTGAGCACTCTTTGTCTTCATTCTCATTATTAATCTGCATTGATGAAGCATATCCATCGCATATCTATGAAGACAACAAGTTTTTGGTGCCATTGCCAGGGACTTTTTCGTTGTGCTTTATTATTGTTTATATCTCATTGTTTTAAGATTGTTTTTCTTTTAATTAACCATATATTCGTGTAGAGAACCCTCTATCTTTCAATAGTTAGATCAACAACATTCTACTTAACTTTAGTATTTCCTTTATTTAACAATTGGTATATGAACGAAGGTGTAGAATTTGCGTTTGATCTAGAGATAGAGAGAACTTTACTCCAAACCTGACGCAGTTAGGCAAGCTCAAGGACTTGCAGCAGCACAAGAATTCATGGAGAATCAGGAGGCACCTTTTTTTTAAGAAACTAACCAAATCGAACCAATCGGTTAAGTCCTGTTCCTCGGTTTTCTCGATTCCTTGCACACCCTTAGTAGTAAACCTGGTAGATCATAAGGAAAAACCTCGACAAACTCCTTCACAATAGGCATTGAGGCTATTGAAGCCTTAGTATGTCTTGTATCGACCACACTAGCAAAAAACCCATATGCTTCTTGGTCAATCAACTTCCTCGCTTTTAGCATGGAGACCATTCTAACGATGACCCTGGTCTAGGATCCCTTGAACTTGAAGCTTGTCTTCAAAGGTGGGTTGAAAATCACTTCTTTATGAAAACAATCAATGATGGTATAGTTTGCGGCCAACCATTTCATACCAAAAATGACATCGAAGTCGGACATATCCAGGACTATTAATGTTACATCCAATAAGTGATCTGACACTAATACCTTATAGCCTTTTACTATTTCACTGGCTAATAAAACCAATCTTGCTGGGGTGGAAACTAACATAACATAACCCAATGATTCCAATTCTAGCTTAGCCTTGTTTATAAACGAGGTAGAATGAATGAATGGGCATAACCAGAATCAAATAATACAAATGCATAGTTACCAAGAAATGGGTAATGAACCTGTCACCACTGCATTCGAGTTGTCAGCCTCTTGTCGTGTAGTTGCAAACACTCTGCCCTACTGGTGATTTGTTTGATTCGAGTTCGCGGCTTGGCAATTTATAGCTATATACTTCTCCTGGTTGCACTAAAAGCATACCTTGCTGCCAGACAAACAACGCCTATAGTGCTACTTTCCATAGTTCTTGCACAACAATTTCTCCTTGTTTGAGCCCTGATGTATGTTGGACTGTTGTCCCTAACCTTGCATTTGGTTTGACTAAGCAAAATTTCACTGGGATCGCTGGGGGTTAGATGGTGCCTGGTCAAACTTCCTTTTCTGCCTTGAGGTAGTTCCTGGAGCTGAAGGTCTCTAGTGATCAATAGCTAGTCGAGAATCAATATGGGAAGTTGATCATAGCAATGTTGCATAGTCAGATGGAGCGAGAGTTGCCACGAAGCTCTAAATTCCATCATTGAGACCCATAATGGACCGTTCTACTTTCTTGGCTTCAATATGTAACAATTTAGAGGTGAACCATGATAATTTTTTCATGAACTCTCGTTCGTACGCTTCCACTATTTTGCTGCCCTACTTCATGTTCAAGAACTCTGCTTGCTTCCTAAATCGTATGATCGCTGGGTAATACTATCGAAGAAGGCCTTCTTAAACTTGAGCCACGTAACCAACCTCGCACTGATGTCAATGGACCTTTTTGCCAACTCCTACCCTAACAGTGCCTCCTCTCTCAACATGAAAACTGTGCACTGCACCTTCCAATCTTCTAGGTTGTTCATGTAGCAGAAGAAGCTTTCAATGGAAGAGAACAAAGCCTCCGCCTTCGTTGGATCTATAGAAAAACCATTGAAAATCTAGGGATCGTAATTCTTGAAATGTCGTGCTTGGCCTGAACCGACATGTCCTCGTAGTTTGAGGGTAGCTTAGCTACTTGATTGCAATATGCACCAATACGTGAAGTGTCTCTAGCATCAAGGATGCTACATTAGGTTGGAGCTGACCTGCCGGTTGATTTACTGGCTGCTTCTCTATTGGATCCTTAGGTTGATCCACAACTTGGTTCATTGGAAGTGCTAGCCGTAGGCTACTCAACCCCTATAGGGCCTGCCCTACCTTCCAGTTCTTCTTCAACGTGGAGGCATTATCTAGTAACTACACCTAAATCAACTAACTCTAACATTCACAACATCACATAATCATGCATTACAAATAGAACTATCATGATCAGTTTTATATGAAAACATCACTATTTACTTCTTTTACAGTAAAGGCATGCCTGGCGGTGATAAGGTGGTTGTTATATGGTCATGGTAACATACTAGTGCTTACGATGTAAACGAATCCACAAAACCCTTACCGAGCTCTAATACCAACTATAACGACCCAACTTTTAGGACTTAGACTTCACTAAGATCGTTACTACAAGCATGCTTTAAACAATATAAATATCCATAGTAAAACCTTAAGAAAAAGAAAATAAACTTTTATTAAGAGCACTAATAGTAAATAGTTTCAAAACCTTCAAACTTTTCAATAGGGATCTCAAGGAAAACATTGAATGTTAAACTAAAACAAAAATACTAAAAGTCATAAAATAGTCCAAAAACAACCTTTAAAAAAAAAAAAAAAAAAAAAACCTAAACTTCAACAGTTTGATGTAGAAGCTATGCTAACTTGCAACCATGATCCATATAGTACCTAGCCCTCATCATCTGCCCTGCACACTTCTGCCATTACCTGAAAAATATTTTTTAAAGAAAAGCTTGAATATTAAAATTACCTAATAAATGACCTAGCTCATAGGGTCAGCTATGCATATACATATAATCATACATACATCATGACATTTAAACATTTTGGAACCTATCTTTACAGTCAAATCAATCCTTTCAATTCTCTTTCTTTTTCTTTTTCCTTTTCCTTTCTAGGAGAACAATGACCACAATCCCTTCCTTTAGTCTTTCACATTAAGATAAATGTGTGGGCTCTCTAGGGGACCCTACCACTTTTGATGGGGATGGTACCTACTCAGTGTAGCCAGATCCCAACCAACACCAACCCCATTTTTATGGGAGATGGTTGTCACCTTCATTTAAAACATGTAACATGCACTTTCAATTCATGCACTAGGTCCCATAAACATCATACTTAAAATGCACAAACAACAACATCATATCATATCATAAATAAATCGAGGTTCAAAAATCAATTAGCAAAACATCAAATAATATTTGACCTACCCCTAAGGCAAATCTAAGAGCAAAGCCACTTACCTTAAGCAAAATCCAATCCAACTAGTGGTATAATTTACAAGGTCCTTAGCCAACCTAAAATTAATTTTCCAACAACCCAAGTTACTAAATATGCTAAAATAATTTCTAAAAGTCTAAAGCACAACTAAGGTTAGAGTTTTAAGGAGATACGAATGACAAAAAAGCTTGTTGTCTGACAATTGTTGCTGCCGATGCACCAACATTGCTACTATACCACTGCTACCATCACCACACCGTGCCATCAACCACCGTGAGTAGGGATGAAGGCTGATACAGTTGCACATGCCACCGCACGTGGATAAGGATGAAGGCTGTTACAGCTGCATGTGCCGCCACACACACATCTGCCATCTGCCTCGTTTTTGCACCACCTAGATTCTTGTGTTTGGAGAGACACTGCCACCTGCAATTGCTTGGCTGTTGCAGTATCGCCATTTGTGGTCATAGAGGGGAGGAGAAGTTTTTTCTTTCCTCTACTACATAGCTACTGTGAGCCTTCTACTGTGTCTCCTCATTGCTGCACCGTTTCCCTGCTGTAGTCCTTGTCGCCGAGGGAGGGAGAGTGAAATATAAAAGAGAGAGAAAAACAGAGGGAGAGGAAGGCTAGGGTTTAGAAAATTAGGGTCTTTCTTCTTTTCCTCTTCTATTTATAAAGGGAAAAATATCATATTTTCCTTCCCTTTTCCTAATTTCCAACATTTTTTAGGAAAAGAAATCTTCAAAAAGGTTTTTCCAAATAAAACCTAAACCTTAATAAAATCTAATCCTAATTTCCCTTAATTTCTTCATATTTTCTTCATACTCAAATAATAATAAAATAGATGACCACAAATATGAAATTTTTTCAATTAACATCATTAATTAAATAAAAACACATTTAAAGCAATCCATAACCAATTAAATAAGAAAATAAGAAGGTGAAGTGTTATTGTACAACTTTTCGCTCTAGGGATCGTTCTAGGCATCTTTCAGGCGCATTTCTCTCTCTTAATTGTTCCAGCATGCTACCACATCACAAAATTCTTTTCCAGATTTTTCCTGTTCAACACACAAATTCACATAAGTCTGCTTTTCACCTAATTTCATGTGCAAATAAGAATCCAAGCCTAATTTAAACTTTAGCACATTACAAGCACTCATATAGCTTAACAATTAATTAAGCCCATAAAATATGCATTCTCGGAGAATTTTTCTTGAGTGGTGCTCAAATTAGTACACTCCAAACCTTAAGTTAGAACTTAGTTCGAATTGGTGTCGAGTTGATGAGGGTAAAGGTTGCGTACCTTTACAAGGAATGAACCCCACCTTCTATAAGGGAGCTTTGGGAGGCATTACCTTGCCATTTCTTGCAATCCGTACCTGAAAGCCAGTGGATTATAAGTCAATGGAGCTATTCGTTTAGACTGGTGCCTGGCCAAGCCTACACTTGATAGACCATGGGTGGAAACTTTGTGTAACCTTTCCACCTTGGCCTGTTCGAGCTGAGGCTCAGACACATATGCTTTAGTGGTGGAGACATGTGGCAAGGTCTGATTCAACCCAATAGTTTAGTTCCATTTTTGAGTTGGCCATCTCCTTTCATGGGTAGGGGTTGACTTGGAAGTCGTAAAAGGAAATCCTCCTTCCATCATGGTGTAGAACGAGAGGTTTCATTTCGAGAGGTTTCATTTCGAGTAAAAGTTATAATTGGGCTCGGAAAAGTTTTTGGCGTGCATGCACGAAGATGCATGTTTAGTGTGTCGCTTTTCTTATTAGCGTGAGGCTCGAGGTGTGGTGTGCGAGATATGGCTACGAAGTGAATATAATTGTAATGAAAGTAATAAAGAGTAAGTACTCCAAGATATTGTCTCCACATAGACTCTATGTTGCTAGTTAGTTCTTTTTTAATATAATGCTATGAGAAGAAAGTGGGCTGGAAGGAATAAGTTGAGTGTCAATGTGGCTAACTACGACAAAATGCTAACTTTAAGCAATTGAAAGCTAATAAAACGTGAGTGAGAACAGATAAAGTGTAAATGAAAGTGAGAAGAACGGAAAATACAAGGTTTAGCTATTGGAATCCCAATTATCCATCATGTTGTGAACCATGTTGTAGCAATTTACTGTTTCGAATGAATACATGCAGGTTAGGATTATAACTCTACCCTTATCTCGGTTGAGCTTTAGATAAAGTAGCCAATAAACTCATTCATATGTTTATGCTTTATTTACTGAATTTAATTGCTCATATTTTCCACCCATGAAAACCTTTAAACTTAATAATGTTAGATAGAACAAGATTAACAATAAACTCAAAATTAAACAAGTCATGAAATTGTATTAAAAAGTAAACCGCAAACAACTAGTTATAGCAAAAAAGGCAAAATTTATTCTTTAACCAAACCTAGAAGGATTTAGTCTAGCAACATATTTCTATGCTCTAAGAAATCTTCAATAATAAACATAAATAACACTAAAGCCAAAATAAACAAGTTTTGGGTCAGAAGGCTGTACGGAGGGTCGCCTTTTAGTAGACCCATAGTTGTCCTTTGGAAGCTTCAAACAATTGCAACTCATCCTTTCGTGCAGTCTCGCTTGCTATGTTCTTTTTGTGCACCTCTCTCAGAGTGGGGGTGCTTGATGTCTCAAGTTATCTTCAAGTTCTGTAGCTTGTTTATCTCTCGATTAAGTTCTACGAAAGCTTAATTTTTTCTACCGAAAGATTTCCTTCACTTCCATTGTTTGTCTCGTTCCCTCTTCTCCCTCTCTATTCATTTGTCTCCCTATTCGTCTATGTTTACGGTTTCATTGCTTGCCTTTTTATCCTCAAAATCTGCCGCTAGTCCATTTCTGCTAAAAATTCGCCTGAAAATCTTTCCTTTGAAGCAGACATATTTTATTACGTATTTTCTAGATATTTGGTGCTTCTATATCTTCATGCTGCAACATCTTTAACCATGCTGCAACATCTTTCATTTCTTCTGGAATTACTACAGCATGAGTGCTCTGGGCTATGCTTTAGCATTGCTTGCAACTAACCCTTTTCTCTTTAATTCTACGCATAAAACTCCACAATTTCCCATTATTCCTTGAATTGCTGGAGAATGTTTAGATCAATCAAATTTCATAATAAATCAACAAATAAAAATCTTTGTGGTGGGAAATATCATATCAGATCCAGATCCAAGGTGCATTGATCAGATAAGGTGCAAATTTCATGGTTTACTTTTGATGAAAAGGATTTTTGCAAAAACAAAGGGTTCGAAAACAAATACCTCTAAGATGACATAAAGGTACAAATCTAATGGGACTCTACATGACCTTCCCCAATATCCTTGATTTAACACAAATTGGTGTATGGACACCTTTGAGAGAAGTGAGAAGAAAATTAATCTGTGATTGGTGGCAACTACTTGGGAGGAGAGAGGGAGAGTTTATGCATAAAAAATACCTAAAACTTCCCTACGGTTTGGCATATAAGTTTTCTTATATAGGCATTGGGGTAAAACCCTAGTAGACTCAAGTTTATTTATTTAAGGAAAAACATACATTTTTGGTCTCTAAGGTTTAAGCCTAGTTTCCGTTTGGTCCCTATGTTTCAAAATGTTACATTTTTACCTATGAGTTTTGAATTTAGTTTCTATTTGATCATTGAGTTTTGAATTTAGTTTCCATATTGTCCTTAGGTTTTAAAATGTTATACTTTTATCCCTGAGTTTTCACTATTACTCAGTTTGGTCCCTAACATGACAGAAATATTAGTAATGAGTCCATTTATTACCGATGTTTTTGCCACATTACTGATTTAAATATTATAAAGATAACGGTTTTACTATGTAAGCATATAAATAATATAAACTTATATTAAACAAACTCATCAACATTCTATAAATGTTACTAATAATTATTATGTTGCGTACCAAAAGTAAGCATGCATTAGTGAAAACTTAGGGGTACAAGGATGAATCATTTTGAAACTTAGGAATCAAATAGAAACTAAACTCAATGTTAGAAGTATAACATTTTGAAACTTAGGGACCAAATAAAAACTAAACTTGTAACGTCCCTTTTTTTAATTAATTCATAATAATATTTTGTTTGAATTAGTTACGAAAAATAGGTTGTGATTGATGTGTGTTGCAAGGGGAATTAATAAATTAGTATTTAAGTAAATTAAGGAGGTTGTTTTTTTTTACGAAAATTGGAAAAAATTAAAATAATGGCATTCTTGCAAATTATAGGAATTAGGGCTAGGGTTGGAGGGTTGGGGTGAACCCTATAAATATATTATTAGGGACTTTGAAAAAATGGAAGGTCGAAAAGCACGTTTTCCCTCTTTTTTCAGTCCTTAGAGAGGCATTTTTGGCAAAATGGAGGGTCGAAAAGCACCACGAGGTCGAGATCTACACGTTGGTGGAATCGAAATCGCAATTGGAGCGACAGTGAAGTGACACACGTAGAGGAAAGAGGTTGAGACGACGACACGTGTGTCACACGCGCCAAGCTGCTTCATGCGAGTGGCAGCGCGTCTGAACTTTGATCAGGGCGATTTTAGTGGTGTTGGACTCCCGAGGTGAGTAAATTCCAAAAGTCATCCTTGATGGTCCATTTGAGGTGGCGCGTGGGAGACACTCGCCGGAAGTCGGCGATGCGTGGCGGTGATACGTGAGCTACGACTCGTCCAGAAATGGTAGTGTCTTTTCAATGTCATTTGTCCCTCGAAAATCCTAACTTTTCTTTTGAATTATTGATTATTTGGGATTTGAGAAATAATAAGGTATTTTTGGAATTTTGGACCTAGGTTCCTTAAGAAATCTAATACCGATTTTCCTTGGAGTTTACTTGCTATTTCTCTTGAGGTTTGAGGTAAGTGACTTCGCTCTTGGATAAACCATTGAGCTAGGTAAAAAATTGTTTGATTTGTTTTGATATGTGTGCTGAATATGTATATCTTATGTGTTTTGAGAACGTGAGCATGAAGATAGGCTAGTGTGTTGAGCTTGTTGTGTGGTTGATTGTAATTGTGAATGTTATATACTATGGACTTCGATCATATGTGGATTATGGATGCTATGGATATAATTGGGACATTGTATGTTGATGCCTTGAGGTTTCAGATTATATGATATGTGTTTGGGACCTATGCATAGTTATGGATTGTGTGTTGCATGTTTATATGTTGGAGCTATACCATCTCTACTTAGTGTTGTGTTGAGGACCTCCATGAGATGTATTTTCTGCTTTGTGCTGTTGTGTGCTCTGAGGTTCTCCGTGAGATTTTATATCTTTGGTTAGTGTTGTAATGAGAACCTCCATGAGATGCATTCTTCGCTTTGTGCTGCTGTGCGCTCTGATGTGCCTTGAGATGATATACTCATGTGAGAGACAGGGAGTAGGTCCCATATAAGATACATGACTGTTTGTGTTTGCATGTCCGACCCCAGGGGTCGAAGGTACTTACTGAGTATATTGTATATACTCAACCTATTTCTTTCTTTTTCTTAAGAGCAAGGACTACTCGGGTGGCTAATGAAGAGCGGTTGCATAGGAGCCATAATTGCGCATTTTGGTCTTCTGCATGCGTCTACTTTAGGAGTTACATTGTTTTTCAATGTTTGATCTAAATGTCGTACTTTGAGTTGTGTTTGGTTTTCTCTTCCATTGATTGAAATTTGGGATCCCAACTTGTTTTCAATTGCAATTTTTTTACAAGTTAGTCATTTCTGCATTTATGAAAATTTGATTCCAAGTTTGGAAATTCTTATAACTTTCTATTGAAGAGCATACATGCTAGTAGCAACCCTTAAGTGGTCTAAGTCTAGAAGTCGGGTCGTTACAAAACTCAAGGGTAAAAATGTAACATTTTGAAACCTAGGGACCAAATGGAAACTAAACCTAAAACTCAGGAACCAAAAAACTAATTTTTCCATTATTTTATTATGATCAGTAAAAATTAAATTAAATTTCATAATTAAATTATGAGCTCTCATCTCATGGGTTGAGGTTCATGAACTCCTCTATGAATCCTAACAATAACCATAGCGTCATTCTAGCTTCAAAAATCTAATGGTCCTCTTTTCTATTTAATTGAGTTTAGAGTTGGTCCATTTATCTAATTGACCTTTCAAAGTCCAATTGACTCATGTAATAAGAAATTAACAATTAATTTATTATTAATTGGCTAATTAAACAATTTATTTATAAAATTAAATAATATCTATTATTTAATTTTCTCACAACCAAATGTTCATTGCAAATGTAATGAGGTAGAGGAGACCTTATTAACCTAAAACTTTGAGCTCCAATGGCAAAAATTAGTTAGTACAACTCTTTAATAAACTAACCTCACTAATAATCCACGATCACTCCATTATATACTTGAGATTGTACTCTCATATGGTAGATGAGTTATGTCCACGAATATAACCATAACAACTCATTTGATTGTTCATAAAGTGGTTCATGGTTCCAACTGAGCAAAATTACTATTTAGCCTCTAGCCTCGTCTTTTACTCCTTAAGTTCCAATGATTCTTTAATGGATAGTCTTCCATGATTTCATCATAAAAAATTTCTTCTCGGGGTAGAAAGAAGGCTTAGATACTATGTTATCCAAGTCCCAAATAATACATTGAGGGAATCAATTATATACACACTCACGAAAAATGCACACTTTGGACTTTCTACCATTGAGTGGATGTGAGTTCCATCTTGTGTAAAAATGTAAGTCACACTCATCACGCTGCTCAAAGATGTTAGCCTTACAAACTTCAATCATACCATATGTTTTGATGATAACAAACCTTTTACATTTATTAATGATTTTAGTGTTTTTAAGTGTATGCACGTAGATCTCGAAAAGATGATTCTAATGCATTTTGAATTGCTCAAATAAGACGTTAGACGAGGATCAAGTTATGAACAAAAGAAACTTGAGCGAAATTTAGAAATTTTGGCACGCGCGAAAATGTTCATCACTATTCCAGCACGAGTTCTAGCCCTACCAAACACTTTTTTTCTTCAATTTTTTATTCTATTTCTTTCAAAAAGAAATAATCATTTTATCTTCCTTTTTTATCCCTTAAATCATCACCTTTGATTTAAATTACCTTGATCTATTGGCTAGATTTAATTTCAATTTTGATATTCTTCTAAGCCAAAATTATCCTTAAAATTCAGCAACCTATCTTCTCCAAAATACAATCATTCTTGCTAAATTTTTCTCTCCTAAGCCTCCATTGTTAATATCTTCAAAGCTTTATTTTATGCAATTTTGTTGGAGATTTTTTTAGCGATTAGACTTTATTTTTAGTGAAAATTGTGAATCTACTCTTTGTAATAAGGTGTGGGAATATTGAGATATTGAGAGTGGTTTAATCCTGAACGCGTAAAAGGATTTGTAATGGTTTGATCCTGAACCCGTTAAAAGGATCGGTAGTGGTTTGATCTTGAATTCGGTAAAAAGATTGGTATATGTTGGATTCTTAACTTGCAAAAGGATTGATTGGGACTTTACCCTTGCACTTGTAAAAAGAGTGATCGAATGGTTTGGTTCTCACCCGTAAGAGAGCCATTGCAGTAAAATACCCAAGAAGGACTCTTGGGGAGTGGAGTAGAAATTTCCGAACAACTATAAAATTTCCAGTGTCATTTCTCTTCTCTTCACTTTTAAATTTTCGCTACTGAATTACTTTGTCGATTAGAACACATACTTAGCTAAATCGTTTTATATTTCTTATTATTTTTAGAATGCTAATTAGACCAGTTTCAATTATATTACTTTTGTCTAAATTGTTCAAAAAAGTTTTAATTTTTTAAGCAATTCTATTTACCCCTCTAGTGTCCCATACAATCGTACAAAAGAAATATAAAGGTTGGGATTTGAACCTCTGACTTGAACAACAAAAAAAAAAAAGTACATATCTTAACGTTGAATTATGCTCATATTAACCACCACCTCCTAATTGTTGAACTAAAAAAAAATCAAATAAAGGGATATATTGAAAGATAATATAATTAAAATATGTATAAATAGATCCAATGCCCTATATTTCATCTTTTAATAATTTTTTTTTATTAATTATGGATGTAAATGCTAACTTAGCGTTACACCTGACATTCATGATTCATCCCAAATTTCATCTCTTTATAACTTTTCTTTTATTAATTGTGGGATGTTAATGCTAACTTACTTTCAGCACACTTTTACCTTTCGGGATCAATCTACAACAGTTTTTCTTTAGAAAGGAAATTAAGAAATTGGAACTAAATGTTACATTGTCTTAGAAGCTTCCCAAACGGACTCAAGAAAGAACTTTAAGGAAAAAAATGCCGAAACAATTTTCTATTTTTCATATCAATTTTAATTGTGCATACTTCACCTCAATTGTTTTTTATTTTGTACACTAAATATTAGGATAAGGATTTGAACATCTAAGCTCCATAAAAAGAGTAGATGTATTAATGTTAGTGTTATGTTGATGTTGACCTCCACTGCATAATTTTTTTTTATCTTAAATCTATAATCTATAATCTATAATCTATTAAAAAGTGACAATCTTATGGAAATATTTTTGGACTATTTTATCCGTCATTAAATGTTAAATTTACAAAGTATATCATTCTTAGTTAATTACTATTAAGTATTAAATTATTTATATTAAATTTAAATCATAAAATATATTTTAAAATTCCAGAATATGAAAAGTGGGAGTAACTTATATAAATTAATTCAATAATTAGCATCTTTAATCATATTTTATTTTAGAATATCAAAGGTTTATGAATCTAAAACGTTTTACAACTCCCTTTCATTTTCTATAACAATAAAATGGATCTTTTTCACTCATTTTCTCCAACATTTTGAGCTTCATTTTGTTTTCTTTAATTTTCTTTCTCTCTTGGTTTTATTTTTGGTTCTATTTTTTCCTAAACTGGATGTAATAGAACATCTACAATTATAGAAAAATGTTGCTTAACTCACAATCTCAAATATTGGTGAGAAATAAATCAAATTATGTTACACATTCATTTTGTTGTCATTACTCATGGTTATTCTTTAGATTATAATTTTTATGATGCTTTCAACTTGTGTATTTTATTATTAGTTAACAATGATATTTTTATCTTTTAACTTTTATGCATGTCTTTTTTTTGTTTTTGTTTTACTTTTAGTTAAATTATGTTTTTGTAATATTTTCAATGGTTTATTATATAATCTTTAATCTATAATCAATGATCTATAAACTTTTAAAAAGTTACGATCATTGAAAAAATATTTTTGAATCATTATGTCTTTTGTCAAATTTTATATTTTACAAAATATATCATTTGCAATTCATAATCAATAATGTATAAGTTACATATTAAATTTTAATAATAAATTCTCATAGGTAAAATATGCAAATTTTTCTTTGTTTACATATATTGAAATTAAAAAGTATTTCATTTGTTAATTATACAATATCAAAAGTTTTACAAAATTATGAATATGAAGAGCTTGAATATAAAAAGTTTTATCAATAATTAATAGGTTACCTATTTAAGTTCAAGCATAAATTCTCATAGATTAGAATATTAAAAGTATTTTCTTTATTTACATATACTAAAATTAAAATTTACTACATTTAATTATAGAATATCAAAAATCTTGAAAAATCTTGAATATAAAAAGTTTTTCTTATTTATTTCTAACAATTTATTATTTTAAATTCAATTGGAGTTAATAGAATTCAAAACATGTTTAGAATCCCAAAAAATTTCTTACAAAAAATTCTTTTAAGCTAATTTAAAGTATTATCAATAAGTAATTTATAATATATTTAATTTAAATTCTAAAGTATATTTCCCTCATTAATTATAAATTGTAAATAGATTAAAAATAAATATTATAAAAAGTGGTTTAATATAATATTTTTTTATAATAGTGTAGTGACCCAACTTAAAACTAATCTTAAGACCGTTACTTCATGCATGCATAGGTACTCTAAAGTCTTATGTTCAACTAGTGAAATAAAATACTTAATTAAAAATTTTATAATTAAAAAATCCTTAAATCGGGATCCTAAGAAAAATTCTCATCAAAATACTTAAACCAAAAGACAGAACATAGAAAAATTTAAAGTCTGAAGAAAACTAAATAAAACAACATGAGTTCAATTAAAAATGCAGAACATAAACACTTGTCCATGGTCTTGATAGCCCACTTCGTCAACCACCATGCTTAGTAAGTTTGTTACCTGAAAAATGTTAATAGAATAAATTAAGTATTTTTAACAAATACCCAAACAGTAACTCCACTTACAGGGTCAGACCTACAAACACAAGCAATCACACATATCATAGACTTAACATTTGGGACCTATTCATTGTCTCACTTATCATGTCGGATGACCAACAACCTTTATTCCACCAGGCAACCATCTCACGTTGGGTACGAGTGTGAGTCCGATTTAATTAGGGGTATCTGACCGCGACCGATTCTAGATGGTACTCATTCGGAGCAGTTGGATCCTACCCAACACTGACCCTTAGGGCGTGGGAGGTAGTCGTCACCCTCTTAAATCATAAATTCATATACTATGGTTCATGCAACGTCCTACATACATACAACATAAAAATTTAACATTTACATTATGCATGTCGTATCATACTAGTCATTGCCACATCATATTTCAGCAAGCGATTCCCAAGCATGCCAATACATGTATATAATATATGATCATCACAACACACTAAAATCAACATGCTAATATGCTATCACATAACATGGCAACTACACATATATAGCATATTACACTAAACTTCTTGATAATTTACATACATATAAGTTTCACCATGCAAATATCATCAGACTTAAGCCCTTAACGGGTCCGTAAGTGAAGTCACTTACCTCCAACGAGTCTTACACCTTATCTAATAAGAGTTTATAAAATACTTGGTTAACCTAAAGTCAAACACAAAATTTACTTTAGAAAATCAACTTAATGTATTTTTTAACGGATTTTGAGGCTAGATTTAAGGATATAACACCACTAAAAGCTTACTGTTTAAGAACCAACTCCACGCGCCGTGCTACCAATTTTTACCTCATGGACCACCAGATCTAAAAATACAGATCACCAGAAGTTCAACGCCGTAGGCCATTCACCAAAAAGAGGTTATTATACGTGCCCTCACGTGTGACTCGAAGTCAGTGCGTGTAGCCTAGTGATCGCCGCGAACAGTATCTATTACACGCGCGTGTGACCTCACCTTACTTCGTTCGACGTTGTGTTTTCCACCAACATGTAGATTCGATCATTGATGTCCTTTTCCACCCTTTGCTGCACTCAAAAACCCACTTTTGGTTGGAAAAGAGGCGAAAAACGTGATTAGAGGCCCGTTCCAAGCAAAACCAAAAAACAAATTATAAAAACACGCCCATACCTTATAGATCTGATGATCTTCACTACCTACAACCATTCACAAGCTAAGAATGAGAAAAAAACTCTTGATGTCCTGAAAAAAGAGAGAAAATGCTCAAAAATGAAAGAAAACACCTAATCCGAGCCTTTGCCGGCAACCCCTCTCATCGGACAGTAGTTGAAACATTTGGCTGGCATAAGAAAATGAGAGAGAGAGTGGTAGGCATGAAAGAGAGGGAGAACTTGGGAGATCTTTCATTTTTCCTATTCTTTTGGCAAAATAAATGGGTGTTCGTTAGGGTTTCATAAGGCGGTATGTATATGATGCACCTAAACCCTAACCTAACCCACATTCCTCTTATTTTTGGGTTTTCCATTCAATTGAAATCAATTTCTCTTTTTTTTTTTTAAAAAAATACCAAATCAATTTTCCAAATCTCTCTCCAATAAATAACCTAAATATTTTTTTCCAATTAAATATACACAAAAAATACACAGTTGTTTATCCCTATTTTAAATTCGAAAATTAACTTAATTAGTTAGCAGAAATATTATTGGATCTTACATCTCACCCACCTTAAGAACTGTTGTCCATGAAAGTTGCTACTCCTCGAACAATTCTGGGCACTTTATCTTCATCTCCTCTTCTCACTTCCAAGTAGCCTCCTCTATCTGGTGATCTCTCCAAAAAACTTTCACCGAAGCTATCTCCCGATTACGAAAAGCTTTTACTTCTTTAGCTAAAATTTGAACATGCTTCTCCTCATAGGTCAAACTCTCATTTACATGCAAAGTCTCATAGTCAATTACATGAGATAAATCTGCTAGAAACTTCCTCAACATAGAGACATGAAATACATTATGAACTGCTAAAAGGGAAGGCGGTAGAACCAACCAATAAGCCATAAGGTCGATACGCTTTAATATCTCAAATGGTCCAATGAAACTTGGACTAAGCTTCCCTTTCTTTCCAAACTTGAGAACTCCTTTAGTAGGGGCGATTCACAAGAAAACATGATCCCCTACCATGAATTCCAAGTCTCTGCGTCTCGTGTCAGCATAACTCTTTTGCCTACTTTGTATTGTTTGCATTCTCGCTAGCGACCTACATTTCTTGCCACACAAAGCTTCAAACAATGACATTCCAATAGTTGCCTGAAAACTATTATTTTAAATGAACTCTATCAAATGTAAATGTGCATCGTAGCTGCCAGTAAAATCTAATACAGATGCTCGTAACATATCCTTCAATGTCTGGTACAAATGCTTTGTCTAACCATCAGTGTGTGGGTGAAAAACAATGCTGATGTCCAATTGAGTGCCCAAAGATTTTTGTAAACTTTGCCAAAAGGTGGATGTCAAATGGGTATCTCTATTTGAAATAATAGAAACGAGCACCTCATACAATCTAACAATCTATTCCAAATACAACTGCATCCACCTGTCCATAGAGTAAGTAGACGATGACCCAAATCATCGTAAAGTGAGCAGACTTGGTCAACCTGTCAACGATGACCCAAATCATCGTAAAACCCTTAGCTATTCTGGGTAGCCCAGAAATGAAGTCCATGGACATGTGCTCCCACTTCCACTCTGGCTTACTCAGGGGGTTACAGCAGACCTGCTAGTTTCTACCTTGGTGCTTTCACCTTTTGGCACATTAAACACTTATTGACAAAATCTTCCACATCTCTCTTCATATTATTCTACCAGTAGTGTTGCTTCAAGTTCTGATACATCTTTGTACTACCAGGATGTATCGAAAATGGAGAGTTATGAGCTTCAGCCAACAACTCACTCCTAAGATCACCATTTTTAGATACACATAATCGTCCCTAAAACAGTAGTTTATAGTCCAAAAATGCTGAGAACTCATCTGCCTACCCTAACTTCAATTGACAAAACTTCTCGACAAGGTCAGGATCCTCTTACTAAGCATTACTGATCTTTTGCCTCAAGCTCGGTGTCATAGTCATCTGACCTACTAGTGAAGTAACCTCACCCACCAAAACTATTATCCCTACATGTTCCAAATCCTTACATATTTGGGTTTGTGTTGTAATCAAAGACGATATGTGCACTGCCTTCCTACTCAGAGCATCAACAACTACATTTGCTTTGCCTGAATGATACTAGATCTCACAATCATAACCCTTCACCAACTCCAACCATCTACGCTGCCTCATGTTAAGCTCCTTTTATGGTTGGTAATGATATGTATTCTCTCACTATACAAGTAATGCCTCCAAATCTTCAGAGCAAAAACTACCCCAGCCAATGCAAAATCATGTGTCGGATAGTTATGTTCATCATACTTCAACTGTCAAGAGGCATAAACAATCACCTTGTTCGGCTGCATCAAAACACAACCAAGTCCCATCTTGGATGCATCACTGTAAACCACAAAATCCTCCGTTCCCTTAAGCACTGTTAATACTAGTGCAGTAACTAAACTTTGTTTGAGTTTTTGGAAACTAGCTTCACAGTCTTCACTTCAAGAGAACTTATTTCCCATTAAGTCAAAAGAGTGGCAATACTGGAAAAATCTTACATAAACCGATGGTAATACCCTGCCAACTATAAGAAACTCTGCACCTTTTTTACAGTAGTCGGGTGAGGCCATTTGGTCACTACTTCAATCTTTACTAGATCCACCAACACTCCATCCTTTGATACAAAGTGCCTTAATAAAGATACCCATTGTAGTCAAAATTCACACTTAGAGAATTTGACATGCAATTTATGAGCTTGTAGGGTAGTCAAGACCTTCCTAAGATGCACTTAATGTTCTACTTCTGTCTTGGAGTACACCAAAATATCATCAATAAAAACAATCACAAAAGTATCCAGAAATTTTTTGAACACACGATTCATCAAATAGCTGCTAGCGCATTGATTAGGCCAAAAGACATTACAATGAACTCGTAATGTTCGTACTTAGACCTGATCGCTATTTTAGGAATATCTTCATCTTTGATTCTCAATTGGTTATAACCAGACCTCAAGTCAATTTTAAAGAAGACTGTAGCCTCTTGTAACTGGTCAAAAAAATCATCAATTTGGGGTAAAGGATTCTTGTTTCTCTCCGTCACCTTATTCAACTCTCGATAGTCAATACACAACCTCATTGAACCATTCTTCTTCTTCACGAAGAAAACAGGTGCGCCCCATGGTGATACACTAAGCCATGAACCTTTTATCCAACAGCTCTTTAGATCTAGGTCTTGAGTGCCTTCGACTCTACCGGAGTTATTCTATAAGGGGCTTTGGAGATAGGTGTCATCCTTGGTTCTAGTTCAATGCTGAAATCTATCTCTCGAGCTGGTGAGCTTGGAAGATCATCAGAAAACACGTCCACAAACTTCTTCACGATAGGTACTGAGGTCATAGAAACCTCGACACTACTTGTATCAACTACATTTATCAACCACCCATACGCACCTTGATCCACAATCTTTCTCGTCTTTAGAGCTGAGATCATTTCAGGAGCTACTCCAAACTGATATCCTTGAAACTTGAAGCTTGTCTTTCTAGGTGGGTTGAATAACATTTCCTTCTTGAAGCAGTCAATGATGGCATGGTTGGCAAACAACCAATCCATCCCAAATTTTACATCAAAATCGGCCATGTCAAGAACTAGTAGTGTCACATCTAACAAATGTCTTGACACTAAAGCCTTACAAGCCTTTACAAACTCCTTAACTAACAAAACCACCCCTCATGGGGGTTGAAACTGACACAACATAACTTAATGGTTCTATCTCTATCTTAGCTTTATTTACAAAATATCTAGAAATAAATGAACGAGTAGAACAATAATCAAAAAGTACAAATGCATAGCGATCTAATATGAGTAATGTACCTGTCACCACATCATTAGGGTTTGCCGCATGCTGCTACGTGGTTACAAATGGTTTTCTTTTATGTGTTTTAGCTTGGCTCGAGGTTCCAACTGATCCCAAACTGGTGGTATCATTTTTAGGGCAGTTGGTAGCAATGTGCCATTCCTTGTTGTATCTGAAGCATACTCTCGTTCTAGCCATACAATGATTGTGGTGCTTCTTGCTACAACTCTTACAGAGTGGTTTAGCCTGACTAGATTTTGGCTGCTTGCTGCTCTACTGACACTGACTTGGACCTGACTCGATCTAGTAGGGTAACGGTGTGGCTGAGGGGTCCACCGAGCCTACTCGAACTTCTTCTTCCATCCTAAGGAAGCCCCTGGTACTGGCGGAAACTAGGATCCAGTTGTTGGTCGATAGTCGATAAGAGAGGTGATCCTTAGTGCTGTAGCATAGTTTGTTGGATAATGGGCTGCCATAGAGCCTTGGATTGTGTCTTTTAGTCCCATGATAAATCTCTCTACCTTCTTAACTTCTGTGTCAACAAGTTTAGGAGCAAACCACATCAACCTGGTAAATTCCGATCATACTCTTTGAGAAACGTAGCCCCCTTCCTGTATCTCTCAATAGCAGGGTAGTACTAGCAGAAAAAAGCTTCCTTGAACTGCAACCAAGTAATTGGACTTGCACTAACATTGATTGCTCTACCGACTCCCACCACGAGAGCATCTCTCTTTAGGATGAAGAACGCGCAATGTACCTTCTGCTCTTCTGAACAGTCCATGTACCGAAATATGGTTTCCATGAAGGATAACCATCACTCTGCAATAGTAGGGTTCACAGACACTCTGTCAAAGGTCTCTAGGTCAAATTTCTTAAAGTCTTTTAAGTATTTGGCTCAAAGTGATGCGCTTCGACGCTCTGGTAGTACTCGACCCACCTCGTTGACCACTGTCATGTCCACCAACATCTGTTACGTATCCAGCAACATTGATGTCACTGTCGGCTGATGTTGTGCCTCCGATTGAGCAGCATGCTACACCTAAGATAGATCTTCCGACTGAGCCTCTGGTTGAGCATCAGGCTGCTCCTGAGGTAGATCCTCCAGCTGAACTTGAGGCCTCTCTTGGGGTTCAACATGAGTTGGAGGCTGTGGGGCCACTCAACCTCTACCTCTACCACGACCACGTCTACACTTATCGACTGCACGTCCTCGGTGGCATGTTCTAGTTTACTAACTTAAGTCAGCTATTTAACCCATACATACATCATACTCATCTAATAGTATATGACACTACAACATGCTCAGTTACAGTCATCAAAAGTGCATATATGCATAAATTTACAACAACATGTTTCTCTCATAGTAATTCTATTTAAATTTTTCTCCCTTAATGAACTAACGTACTGAAGGATACATCAACATGCATGCACAGCGGAAGAAGGATCTATACACTCTAATTAGCTCAAAATAATTATGGAAA
>JAOANK020549539.1:0-12330 GCA_026257165.2 Telfairia occidentalis
GTAAAATGGTATGCTGAAAATAAGAATTTGTTTAGTGTCTATGTACTGATGCTTCACTAATAATTGGAATATCTTTAGATACACGTATTTAAAAATCATGTTACCTATTTGTTTAAAAAAAACTGATGACTAATATGGTTGTTTTTTAAGAAAATTAGTTTAGAGAATAAAATAAGCATTTAAAAAGTTGGGGACAAAAAATGAGATTTAAACCTATATTATAAAGAACAAAGAAAAGATTTAAAACAACCCATAAGGTAATATATTTGACTACTTTAACTATGCTAAGATTCATTGACATGGTACTTCAAATACGTGAAATCAATAATTGAAATTCCGTTTGACAGGGTTATAAAAAATAAATCTTTAATCTTTTGTTTTTAATTGTCTTTTTTTTTTCTATGTGAGTTGATTAATTGGATTAATTTCTAATTTTTTTTTTCAACAAGATGTGAGAATGAAGATTCCAACTCACAACCTTTTAATAAGAACATAAGTCTTAACCAGTTGAGCTATGCTCAGATTGGTGAATTAAATTTTAGTTTAAATACTATATTAGTCTTTGTGCTTTTAATTTTTTATCTATTTGTTCTATATACTTTCAAGTTTTTTCATTTTAGTCTTTGAACTTTCAAAAAGTCCGTTTTGCATGTCTTTTTACTTTTAAAACATGATCGTTTGATCCTTGTTTATAAAATTCTAACATTAATTCTACACATAATGAAAACTCATTACTACAAAATTATGAATACATTCCAAGAAACTAGTCCACAACATGTGCAATGTACGTGAATTTTATAATTTTATTGTTACACATAATACATTAAAATTTAATGATTTTAATTCATTGATCATCAATAAAATATTCATATAAGTTTAGGCTTCACTAGCATCATTTTAGACAACATTACTTTGCAACTCTCTTGAATTGAGATACTTAATGCAATAGGTCATTCTACAACATGATACTATAAAATCTATAAGTTAAATAAGAAAAATAAAATAAAGATAAAAAAGAGAAAACTAAGAAAATAGTTAAATTATTGTAGAAAGAAGTAGAGAACTCCATATATTTACATATGAGAAGGGTAAGTAGATGAACTTGATTACAACATCTTTTGAATTCTATTATTAATTCTAATAAAATGTAAAATCATAAATTGTTTGAACTGGTTATTAATGAATGTTATTTTTTAGATTTATTAAGTGATTGAGAATTAGTTGAATTTTTTAAGTTACGAATTAATTGGTTTTATTTATAAGGATTAAGAAAAGATTATAGAAATTATTTGGGTTTTATTTTGGATAACATAAGAGATAAAATGAGAGAAATTTATAAAAAGAAAAATAGTTAAAGATAATAGCAATTTTGAATTTATATAAAATTGGATTAGGATTAGGGTTTATGGAAAACCCTATAAATATGAATGTTATGAAATCTTAACCACCGAGCTTTTTTTTTTTCAAAAGAAATTTTTATTTCCTCTTTTCCCTCTCCCTTTCACGCCAACCTCATCCTCCATCATTTATCATACATTCACTCTCTCTCTCATCCTCCCATCAGCGACGGCGTATGAACAGTAGTAGCGACAGTTTCAAACAATGAGCTCAAAAAATTGTTGAGGAACGTAGATCAAGATAGTAAGAATTAATTTAGAATTATTTAGAAAGCCAAGGTAAGTGGCTCTGCTCTCGGATAAGTCTTCTGGCTAGGTTAGATGAATTGATTGTTATTATACTGTATGACATCCAGCTACGTATTATGTATGATATGATATTGATGCACATAGCATATACGATCTTTGTGTTCCCTTATAATGCATGAATTTAGGTTGAATTCCATGATTAAGCATAAGCATGTTTGTTGGATGCTAGAGGTACAGTCTGATTATTGTGTTTGGGTGCCTTCGAAGTATCGTATGTATTCTGTTAATTGGATACCCTGGTGGATGATATGTTTGTTATGTTATTTTGGAACCTATGCATGACTGTTTTGCATGTTGCACGGACTGAATTAATGAGTGAAAACTTCTCCCGATTTAGAGGGTTTGTGTTAGTGGGGAACCTGACTACACTGATTGGGTGTCATCTAACTTCAGGTTATAGTAGGGTTCCTTGAGAAGAATTCACACTAGTAGTCCAGAGGTGACACTAGTAAGGGAGTGAGTATGTCAGACTGAATTGATGAGTGACAATCTCCCCCAATTTAGAGGGTAAGTGTTGGGGGGCCTGACTACATTGATTGAGTGTCATCTATCATCAGGTAGTAGTAGGGCTTCTTGAGAAGAACTCACATTAAGACTCCAGAGATGACACTTATAAGGGAGTGAGAGTGTTGTTACTGAGAGGCTTTTTTAATGACATGTCATAATAATTAGGCTACTAGCCTTGATTGAAAAACGCTAATAAAGTAGGTCCCACATGAGCATTGCATGATTGCATGTGTTTGCATATCTAACCCCGTGGGTTGGGTTATTTACTATGTATTTGTTAAAATACTCAACCTTTTATTTAAATGTTATTCAGGTAATGGTAAAGGCATACTGTATGGTTGATAAGGATTGGTTGTGAGAGGTCATGGTCAAGTCATTTAGTCTTCCGCAATTTAATTATTTTATTTGCAGTTTTTGAGTTATGGTTGGACCATCTACTTTGTAATTTTAAACAATTATTGGATTTTTGCATTCGTTATAATTATGTATGAGATTTTATTATTATTATTTTTCTTATTTTAAATTGGGATTCCAGTATTTTACTTAATTATTTTGATTACTTTATAATGAATTAAATTTTCTAAAGCTATCATTGAGTTCTTGTAACGTTTTAAGCATACATGATTGTAACGATCTTAAAAAATTGAGTCTTAAAAGTCTAGTTGTTACATAAATTGTTAGAAATAAATAAGAACCTTTTCATATTCAAATTCTTCTTATCCATGATTTTCAATACTTTTGATATTCTATATTTAAATGTAATAGCTTTTAATTTTAATTTATGTAAATGAAGGACTTTTTTTTTAATATTCCAACTTACGAGAATTTATGGTTGAAATTAGATATGTAGCATATTAAGTATTGAGAAAACTTTTCATACTCAAACTCTACATATTCTATTTTATAATTAAATGTACTAATTCTTTTATTATAATATTTGTAAATAAAGAAAAAGTTTTTCTTATTCTAACCTATGAGAATTTATGATTGGAAAATAGAAATAAAAATTTCATCTTTGAGGTTCATATTTTAATCAAAATAATTATAAGTGAATTTAGAAAAGGGAGGGGTAAAATGGAGAAAGAAAGTTTATCCCTTATAGCTCCATTTATATATAAGTATAGATGTAGATTTATTGTGTGCAGTGTTGTGTTGAAATTATTATGTGATTGAAAAATAAGATAAAAATGAAAATGAAGGGACCAAATTGATCATCTTTTATACTACAACGATTAAAATAGATATTTTAAAAATACAAAAGGACTAAAACAAATTGAGGTTAAAAATACAAGGATCAAAATGTACATTTTGATAACATAGGGACAAAAAATGAACTAATGCTAAAAGTATATAGGGACCATAGAATATTATTTAAATTTTAAAATTTTTTTCTTTCTGATTAAATTACAAGTTTAGTTGTTCCTGAACTTTTAGGATTATATTTAATACGTCCCTCAACTTTACAAAGTGTCTAATAGATTTCTAAACTTTAAAGTGTCAATAAGTCACTAAACTTTTAATTTTGTGTCTAATAGGTTTCTTACAAATTCAACATTTTAAAAATTAATGTATATATTAGATAGAATTGAATTTTGTGTTTAATAGGATCCCAAGCTTTATTTTTTAGTACCCTAAACTATCAATTATATGTGTCTAATGAGTTTGTGAATTTAAAAAAAAAAAAACGTTTTTCGGCCAATGATGTATTAAATGCAAAATTAAAATTCAATGACATTTTTCTTGAGTTCAACATGTGAGAGTTGGAGAGATTCAAACATTTGACTTTTTGGTCAAAGATATATATCTTAATCAATTTAGTTATGCTCGGTTTGGAAAAACGTCAAGGACCTATTGAATACAAAGTTTAAAGTTTAGAGACAATTGTTAGACACTTTTTAAAGTTTGGTAATAACCTATTACACACAAAATTGAACCTTCAAGAAGTGAAATAACCTATTAGACACAAAATTGAACCTTCAAGAAGTTATTTAACAAATTTATTTAAAGTTTAGAAAGTGTATTAGACACAAATATAAAAGGTTAGGAGGAGATGGTACTAGTAATTTAACCTTTATTCTTAGATTTCCACTTACATCTCTTATAAATAGTGTGTTTGGAATAACTTTTGAAAACATGCTTTTTAAATAAAATTATTTTTTCTATGAACATCCTTTAAAAAAAATAATAATAATTTGAAGTGTGTTCAGTATAATTTCTTGAGTGATTTTAGATGATTAAAGGTATATTTTAAAAAATCTTAATAAATACAATATACTGTAGATTAAGTTAAAAACTAATTTGGAAGAAACACTGGAGATGGAATAACAAATAAGGGAAGAAAAACATAGTTGTAAGAAAAAAAATTAAACATCGAATGAGAAAAAAATATTATTTGTAATTAATAATCACTTTTGAATGTAATTGTAACGTTCTGTTAGTTTTCTTTTAATGATTTTGGTTGATATAATGTTGAATTGTTGATTTATTTTATTTGAAATTTTGGTGTAGTTATTACGTAGGTATTAAGTAGGTATTAATTAATTAAGTTGAATTAAGGAAATCGATTTTTTTTTTGGAAAAAGAAAATTAAATAAAAAGGGGTGTCATTCTTCTAATTATGTGGAATTAGGGCTAGGGTTAAGTTAATAGAGATGCCTATAAGTTTGTAGGCAAGGATCTAGCCACCAAAGCCCCTATTCTTATTTCAAGAAGAAAATGCCATCTCAAAATCTTCCCCTCTTTTGCTCTAGTTCATGCCAACCTTTTCTCTTTCCCCTCAAATTTTCTCTCTCACTCCCTCACACCCAACCTTCCCTCCATACAGTACCACCTTCAGCGGACAGAGGGCGGTGTCAGCGACAGCAGTAGCAGCAATTAGGACCCGCAGCGGCGATGACCAACGTATTTTATTCTTTCTATTCAATTTTCCCCGACTTTTGTCTCTCTGTTTGAGTTGAAATTTTGAGGACAACTTCTTTATCACCTCCTTGTATCCCAACTAGAGCAGGTAAGGCATCAGAGTTCTCGAACTTCGTATTTTCTCAAGTTTCCCCATTTTAACCATGTTTTCCCCTCTTTCTCGATCTTTCGAAAAGGTGATTTTGGTAAACGAAGGATTGGAAAGGTGTGCAAGGTAAAGATCTACAAGTTGGTGGAAGCGGATTGACGATCGAAGCAATGGTGGACCTTCACGCCTAGTAGGAAGCAGTTGTGGCAAAGGGATTAAGCTGTGCGTGGTGGAAGCGTTGGAGGTCTGTTCGGGCTGATTCTGACAGCGTTGGATTCCTAGGGTTGAGTAGAGTCAGAAACTAGTCCCTATTCACCTAAATCTCGACGGCGTGTGGGCGATATGTGACGGTCCGGCAGCGGCGCATGGCAGCGTGTGGGGCGTTTCCTAGATAGTGGCATTCTGACTCTCTCGATAGTATTCGTTCCTTAAAAGTCTTAAGTTACCTATTCCATTTTTGGTTAGTATTGAGTAATGAGCTAATGAAACGTCATGGATGTACGTGTGCCTTAGGTGCTAAAGGAATCGTCTACTGGGTCTCTTAGAGACTTATTGTTGTTTGCTGCAATATAAGGTAGGTGGCTTCATTCTTGGATAAGCCTTTGGTCTGAGGTTAGACGAATTATTTTATGTTTGTGATGTATGTAGTTATCATGCTTATGTTTGTAATTGATGACATTCGAGCATGTTGTAGTATTGTTATTCAGCATGATGTGATGTGTTATTGAATTTGATGTGCATCTTATATTTATATAGATAATAGATGCATCGGTTGTACGTGGATTATGCATGCTAAAGGTATAGTGGGAATATTGTAAACTGGATGCTTAGGCATTGGCTAAATAGTATTGTTGGGACCTTGCAAAATAGAGTTTATGTATGTTGCATGTTCATATGCAGGTGTCACCATCTCTGCTGAACTGTTTATTGAGAACCTCCATGAGATGCATTCTCTACCGTGTGATTATTTGAGGATCCTCCATGAGATTTCGTGTCTCTGCTTAGTGATATTGAGAACCTCCATGAGGTGCATTCTCTACTTTGTGATTATTTTGAGGTTCCTTCATGAGACTATGTGTCTCTACTAAGTTTTATATTGAGAGCCTTCATGAGATTGTGTCTCTGTTGCGTGATTGTTTGAAGACCCTCCAGGAGATGGTATGTTTCTATAGAAAGTAGGTCCCACATGAGATGCATGATTGCTTGTGTTTGCATGTTTGACCCTGAGGGTGGGGGTCACCTACTGTGTATATATATTTATCTACTCAAATTATTATTATTTATTTTTTTTAGGTAACAGGGAGGACTGTCATGGTGGACGAGGAGGAGGGTTGCATAGAGACCATGGTCATGCATTACAGTCTTCCACATGTGTCTACGTTAGGAGTTGCATAGTGTTTTTTTTAAATGTTGGATTAAATGTCGTACTTTTAAATTGTGTTTAATTTTCCTTTCATTTATTTTTAAATTCGGGATCCCAACTATTTTCATTGTACCATTTAAACTTAGTTATTTATGTTTTTATGGATAATTGATTTCAAGTTTGGAAAATTTTTTTAAAACTTTTATTTAAGGGCATGCATGCTAGTAGCAACCCTGGGAAGTCTAAGTCTTGAAGTCGGATCGTTACAGTAATGCAATCAAATAAATGTATGATTTACAATATTCCAAAAAATGTAAAATATAAAAATATTTATATTACAAATATTTTTATATAAAAGTGCTTAAAGTAGAAGGCATGCCAAATGCACCATATATGTTTCACTTTTAAGTTTTTTTTTTTACAAAAAACAAACTTTTTTTTTATAATTTTCTGATCATATAATCTACCATTTTAAAAAATAATTTTAAAATCTTGAAAAATACTAGAGAGATGGATGAGAATAAGAAAAGAAAGCATATTTGAAAAAATCTTCAAAATATGCAGTGAGAAAACATATTTGTAATCAAACAAAGTAAAAAACTTTTTTTTTTTGGTCTAAAAGTTTGAGTTTAGTTTCCATTTCATCTTTAATTTTCAAAATGTTGTACTTTTACCCGGATTTTTTAATTTAGTTTCTATTTAATTCCTAGGTTTCAAAATGGTCATACTTTTACCCTTGACTTTTGAATTTAGTTTTCATTTGGTCCATAAGTTTTAAAATGTTACACTTTTACCATTGTATTTTCACAATTGATCACTTTTGAATCCTAACATAATAAAAACATTAGTAAAGAGTCCGTATATTATTATTATTTTTGTCATATCACCTACTTAAATATTATAAAAATAATATTTTTACTATGTAAACATATAAATTAATATTCAATGAACCTATCAACATTTTATAAATGTTACTAACAGTTATAATATGATGGACCAAAAGTAAGCATCAGTAAAAATTCAGGAGTTAAAAATGTATAACATTTTGAAATTTATGGAAAAACTAAACTCAAAACTTAAGGTTAAAAATGTAACATTTTGAAACTTAAGAATCAAATAGAAACTTAACTCTTCCAAAAAAAAAACTTAACTCAAAACTCAAAACTCAAGCGTCAAATGCACTATTTTGAAACCTAAAGACTAAATGAAATCTAAACCCAAAATTTAAAAGTCAAAAATGTATTTTTTTAGTTAAAAAAATGTATCTTTCCTTTAAACAAATTTATTATCTAATGTGTTTTTTTAAAAAATAAAATAAAATATACAAATATTTTTATTAACAATTTTTTATGACAAAGTGTTTAAACTAGAAAGCATGCCCAACACACCATAAATGTTTCAAGACCTAACCAATAAAAAGTTTTATTTTCCAAATCTCAATTATTGAATTTAAATTTAGTGCATATTTGATATAACTTAATTTTTTTTTTAAGTAAAACATTTATTATATAAACATTTTTTAAATAAAATTAATTAAATATTTAATTTAAAAAATCTTTAAATGTATTTTATATGCTTTTACACATTTTCAAACCATTATTTATTATAAAAATTCTAAAAATTATTTTTTATTAGTTGAAAACACTTTTCAAAATTTTAACCAAACACTGTTAATTTTGGAAAAAAAATACCTTTTTTTCTATCAATAAACAGTTTAAAAGTCATATCTAACACACTCTTATTAGGATTTGTTGGATAAATATTTTACTTCAAGTTTTTTGTTTTTTAATAATTAAACTTTTATACAATTTTCTGATCTTATAATCTACCATTTAGAAAAAAAAAAAAAATTAAAATCTTGATAAACACTAGAGAGATGAATGACAATACCAAAAAAAAAAAAAAAAATACATGTGTTAGTAGAAAATCAAAATCTTCAAAATATGCACTAAAAAATATATACATTTGTAATTAACAGAATGGACTTCAAATTTATTGCATATTTTTTTAAATGTAAAATTTGCAAATATTTTTATTAAAAAATTTTTATGGAGGAATGTTTAAATTAAAAAGCATGCAAAGGCACCATAAATATTTTAAGACTTAACAATACAATATCTTATTGCACAATCTCAATTATTGAATTTAAATTTATATTTTACATTAATATTTTTTTTTGTTTTTAATAATTAAACTTTTTTACAATTTTATAATTTTATAGTCTTACGCTTTTAAAATATTGATAAGTGTTTTTTTAACATCCTTTTTGTAATCATATGTTGTAAAAAAAAAAAAAATCTTTTATAATGTAGTTATCCCAAACATAATTTTATTAATTTCTTATGCTGCAAAATGGAAAAAAAAATGGTTAAGAGTCCCAACCATAAGCATCTTCGTAAAATTATTCTTGAATCGAATAATAAATAAATAAAGCACAAAATAAAAGTAAAGTAGTTGTCTAACAGAGTAATTGACGTGGAGTTATTGCAGAGAGGAGACCACAAGGAAGAAGCCATCCTAGAAGTAAATGACGATTTTACCCCGAAGAGTTTCTCAGAAGTTGCGATTTTCCCCCGCCTGCAGAAGCAGAACTTCATTATCTATCTTTAATGTCCTCTCCTTCTCGGAAAACCCCACGCCTCCTTCTTCACCTTCACTCTCTCTATATATATTCCACTTTCCCCTTACCCCCTTTCACGATCAAATCAATCCAACTCTCGCTTTCAATTTCTCTAAACTTCTCGGAATAGATCTCAATGGCTGACAAGAGCCAAATCCCCAAATCCGAATCTCGATTCGAAGATTGGCTGCCGGCGATGGCCTGCAATCTCGGCGGGGAGGGGCTGATCGGAGAGCTCTGCAACGGATTCAATCTTCTCATGGACAGAGAGAAGGGAGTGATCAATTTCAAGAGCTTGAAGACGAATGCGGCGGCTCTAGGGCTCGGGGATCTGAACGACGACCAGCTGAGAGCGATGTTGAGGGAAGGGGATTTCGATGGCGATGGTGCCCTAAATCAGATGGAATTTTGTGTTCTCATGTTCAGATTGAGCCCTGAATTGATGGATGCCTCTCGTTTCTGGTTCCAACGAACTCTCCGCCAACAGTCTAGGGATTTTTCTTGATTTTTATTTTTTAACTTCATTTTGTGATTACATTACCGATTGGTTACTTTATATATGTTCTACTCTTTTGATACAATTAGTGACATATACTGGATAACACAAAAAGAAATTTGACTCTCTTTTTCTTTTTTCTTTTTGGTTAAATTGTTTTTTTTTTTCTACTCTTCTGCTTGAGTTTAATTTGATGAGTAATTGTCTTCCAAAATTGAGCAAATTATACGACTTATTGATGCAACGTTTTGTTTCACAAGACCCAACGAACTTAAGTAAGTAGAAATATACTGAGTTTTAATACAAACTTGGTCGAGAGGAAGAGAAATCAAAACTTAAAAAGAGTGATTCTGTAAGCATGTAAAATCAACTATTGAGAAGAGAGGTGCATCAAATTTAATTTATGATCATTTGAGAAATTGTGACTCCCTTGCAAGTTTTGTTTTGTTTTTTTGTTTTTTTCTTTCTTTCTTTTTTTTTATTTTTTGAAGAAAATAGAAAAAAAAAATTACATAGTAAAATTCCATAATAGCAACCCCAACGAATGAGAAAGAGTGTCACCTTCCCAAATCCCAGACAGACCAGAAGTCTTAGTTTGGCGAGCTAGAAGATCAGCATAGGTATTTCTCCCTCTTGAGACATAAGTGAAAGAAATGTTGACCCAGAGTTTAGCAAATCTTGAAGCTTCCTTTATGAATATCGTAATCTCCATAAGGTCCTCATCTTGTCGGTTTAGAAGACGAATCGATACAAGAGAGTCTGACTCGACCTGGATAGATAAATAAGTGACATGCTGCATGCACCGGAGGCCTTCCACTATTGCTAATGATTTGAGAATTTTGATCGACCATCTATTTTTGGTCACCCGTTGACCTGCCCTCCCAAGCATGCCTTTGTAATCCCATGCTATCTACCCCACACCACCACAGTTGAGAATCTCGTTCCAAGATGTGTTCACGTTAAGTTTTAGATGTCCTAGTGGTGGTCTAGTCTGCATCTCTTTCTCCTAAGGTAGATTTTGTCTCGTTCTGCCTGGTTCCTTCCCCTCAAAAATCAAGAAGTTATTTAAATATTTTCCAATCGAGATTTATAAGGCTGAATAGTCACACAAGCCGCCTTTAAAAACTAGTTGATTACGAAACTCCCAGATCCTCTAGAGACTGATCATGAAATGCCCTGCCTTAGTTTTGTCCAAGTTCTTCGTCGTCCACTCATCACTCCTGCATTCATAAATAGGAAAGTTAGGTAAATCAAGCAATTTAATCCAAATTTTCTTTGTTACCTTACAGCCCCAAAAAATATTTGTTGTTGTTTCTACTTTTTTGCCGCACAGAGCGCACCAAGGGTTGGTTTGTACGCTCTTCTTTATCAGATTTGTCTGTGTTGTCTTCATAGGAATGCGATGGATATGCTTCAACAATGCAGAATAATATTAAAAATGAAGACAAAGCATGCTCAAGTATAAGCAATCATACAAGTAATACTGGAGTATTTCAGGATATCGATCCACAGGGATTCTTCTACAAAGACTCTCACTTACCCGACCTTAACAGTTTATACACAAATGTAAATGATGTGTTGATGCAAGAAAATGAGGGGGAATGGAATATTTTAAGGGAATTTTAGTGTGAGACACTAAACACTTCAATTTTAAGCTAAAAAGTGACCAACAATTAATAGAGGGGTTAGTTGATGATGTTTTGTTGTGTTAAGTGACACAATGTTGCAACCTTTTCTAGAAATGAAATAGCTCACTTTGTAAATAGGTTTTGTCCATATATCCATTCATTCGAGCATCGTATACTGAAATATGAATCTTATTTCTGTTTAACTTCAGATTCTAGGTTAATAACACACTACCCTCTTGTTTTATAGCTTCGTCACTATGTCTAGTGAGCCTATGAGATGAGGTTCTCTCACCTCTGCTATATCTGTTCATTCGGATTTGACTACTGCCTTGCTTGTCAACATAATCAGTAGCTAGCTAGAACTACCGATGGTCAACTGGGAAGTTCACGACAACAATAGTTCAAAATGAAGAGAACGAGAGTAAAACACTTCTCAATTTCTAAATTAGCTACAACAAAGTTTTAGCCAAACATAACCATCACCAACTACCCACAAGGGAATTAGCTACAACCCATAATGATAAAACGAAAATAAACTGCTACATTAATGCTAAAACAATAAAGAGATGAAATGTAGGTACACACAATCCGAAAACAACACTAAAATAGGAAATAGCTTAAATAAACAAAATGAAATACAAAACACAAATGCGTTGAGGCACAGAAAAACAACTGGGGTCCTTGGCTGGAATGGGATCCTTCTTCTAAGAGGACCCTTTCCTTTCTCTTCTTCCTTTCTTCATCCGCCGCCCTCCTATTTTTTTTCTGTGCCTTTTCACTCTAAAATAGCATTATGCAAAATGCCCATTCTGCCCTCTTAGATCCCCACGTGTGGGAATACCCCATTTCGTGCCTTTTTAAGATGTCACATGTGTCCCATCAAATAGGTGCCCATACACTGCTAGAATCTAGAGAATATTCTTGAAGGATACATCAACATGCATACGCAGCGGAAGGAGGATCTATACACTCTAATTAGCTCAAATTAAATATGGAAAATCAT
>JAOANK020549937.1:0-12327 GCA_026257165.2 Telfairia occidentalis
GGTATATAAGCATGCTTGGGAATTGTTTGCTGAATTATGATTGGCTAAGTTTACTTTGATACGACATGCATGATGTAGATGTTAAGATTTCATGTCGTATGCATGTGGGACCTTGCATGAACCGTAGAACCACGAACCATGTTTTATATGAGGGTGTCAACTGCCTCCCACACCCAAAGGGTCGACGTTGGGCAAGATTTCGGCTGTCCTGAATGGGTCTCATCTAGCATCAGTTATAGTCGACTTCCTCATTTAAATAAAGAGCCCTTCAAAGTGAGATGACACCATAGGTGGGGTAAGATGGCTGTTGCACACTAGCATGATAAGTATAATATATTGCCAACCATTGAACAATAGGTTCCAAAAGATTTCATGATGAGGTTGCATGACTGTGTGTGTATGTGGTCTAACTCTGTAGGTGGGGTTACTTATTGAATATTTATTAAAATACTCAACCTATGTTCAACATTTTTTTTCAGGTAATGAACGTACTGTGCGTGGTGGCTGATGTGTGAGGTTACGAGGCTATGAAGTAGTTTTATGCTATGCTTTCTTTTCAAACTTTTGCTTGGGCTTAAGACTTTTAAACGATCAGTTATTTTCTTGTTTGGAAATTGTTTTAATTTTCCATGTCTTAGTGATGCAAGCTGGGATTTCACATTTCTTTTATAAATCCTTGCAACTCTAATTTTTTTAACTTTATAGTTGAAATTTGCTTTTGAATTTAGTCTTTAGTCGTTTATGCAAGCATGTAGTAGCGGTCCTAAACTTGAGTTAAGTCAGGTCGTTACAGTTGGTATTAGAGCTCAGTTGGGATTCTGTAGACTACTTACATCGTAAGCATATAGAAGTCATAGATAAATCTCCATAGCCAAGTCATAACCACTTCGTCACCACCAGGTACGTTAGTTGTTAATGAAAAGTTAATTGGCTAAGCATGTGGTAGTAACATTATTTACCTAGTAGTAACATTATTTACCTGGTAGTAACATTATTCACCTGGTAGTAACACTATTTATCTAGTAGTAACATTATTTACCTGGTAGTTAAAATGATTTCTGTTAAACATGTTGTGATATGTTGTACTGTTATTGTGAATCTTGTATGATTATGGATCAATAGTTCACTTAAGTTAGTAATTAGAAAATGCCACCTCGAGGACATGGAGCTGGTAGGCGTGGTCATCGACGCGGTAGAGAAAGGGGTCAGACGACTTCTCAGCCAACGGCTTCTGCTGAACCACAAGAACAACCTTAGGTTCAGCTAGAAGATCTACATCAAGAGTAGCAAGTTGCTGCAACTGAGGCTCAACCAAAAAGTTTACCTCAGGTGCAGCCTGCTGCTCAGCAAGCGGCACAACCCCAGCCGACAGTGGCATCAATGTTGCTGGACACACTACAGACCATGGTGAATACGGCAGTGGGTAATGCAGTTGATAAAGTACTACCAGAATAGGGAGGCGAGTCGATTCGAGCCCAATATCTGAAAGACTTTAAGAAATACGGCCCCAAAATATTTGATGGAGTGTTTGTGGATCTTACGGTTGCTGAGTCATGGTTATTCTCAATGGAAACCATATTTCGATATATGGACTGCCTAGACGACCAGAAGTTTAACTACGCAGCATTTATACTAAGGAGGGATGCACTCTTATGGTGGAAGTCCGCAGAACGTTCGATTGGTGTATGAGAAGGTTCAATCAGCTGGTTACAGTTCAAGCAAGCCTTCTTCCGTCAGTATTATCCTGCCATTGAAAGGTATAGGAAGCAGACGGAGTTCCTCAACTTGAAGCAAGAAGACTGCACTGTAGAAGAGTATGATTGTGAATTCACGAGGCTAATGAGGTTTGCTCCTGAGTTAGTAGATACAGAAGCTAAGAAGGCGGAAAGGTTTATCATGGGCCTAAAGGACGCAATCCAAGGCTCTATTGCAGCCCACAGTCCAACTAACTACGCTGTAGCTCTGAGGGTCACTTTGCTGATCGACTACCGACCGATGAGGGTGACCCTAGCTCCGACAGTACCGAATGCCCCTACAGAACAGAAGAGAAAGTTTGAATAGAGTCGGTCTACTTCACAGACACATTGTTATCCCACCAAGATGAATCAAAACTCAGGCTAGGGACAACAAAGCAATAGACAATCGAACCCTGGTCCGACTAAGCTACTGTGCAGGAGTTGTGGCAAAAATCACCTCGGTCATTGTATGGTCGGGACGAGAGTATGCTTCAGGAGCAACAAAGAGGGGCACATTGCGGTGAACTGTTTGAGGAATGACACCACTAGTTCGGGATCAGCTAGAACCTCGAGCCAAGCGACATGCAGAAGGGTAAGGTATTTGCAACCACTCAACAGCTGGCAGCAAACTCTAATACGGGGACAGGTACCTTACTCGTATTAGATCATTATGCATTTGTACTATTTGATTCTGGTTCTACTCTTTCATTTATCTTTAGATCATTTGTAAATAAGACGAGGTTAGACTTAGAACCATTAGATCATGTATTATCAGTTTCCACTCTTGGAGGAGTTACTCTATTAGCTAGAGAGTCTGTAAAAGCTTGTAAGACTTTAGTGTCAGGATATTTGTTAGATGTGACACTAATAGTCCTAGACATGTTTGATTTTGATGTAATACTTAGGATGGATTGGTTGTCTACCAACCACGCCATCATTGACTGTTTCAAGAAAGAAGTAGTTTTTAACCCTTCTGGTGAGGCGAGCTTCAAATTTTGAGGGTATCAACCTGGGACAGCTCCCGAAGTAATCTTGGTGCTGAAGGCAAGAAAGATGGCGGACCACAGTACACATTGCTAGCTAATTAATGTAGTGGACACCAACAGTCCTGAGGTTTTAGTAACCCCAGTACCTACCATGAAGGAATTTGCATATGTGTTTAATGATGATCTCTTAGGCTTACCACCAGCTCGTGAGGTAGACTTCAGAATTGAATTGGTACCAGTGACGACGTCTATCTCTAAAGCTCCGTACATGATGGCCTCAGCAGAGTTGAAAGAACTCAAGACTCAGATCCAAGAGCTTTTGGATAAGGGATTTATACACTCTAGTGTATCTCCATGGGGCGCACCGGTTCTGTTTGTGAAGAAGAAGGACGGTTCGATGAGGCTGTGCATTGACTATCGAGAGCTGAATAAAGTGACGGTGAGAAACAAGTATCCTTTGCCTCGAATGGAGATTTGTTTGATCAGTTGCAATGGGCTACAGGTTTTTCCAAGATCGACTTGAAGTCAGGATATCACTAATTGAGGATCAAAGAGGAAGATATCCCCAAGACGGCGTTTAGGTCTAGGTATGGGCACTACGAATTCATTGTAATGTCTTTCAGCCTAACCAACGCGTCAGCAGTATTTATGGAAATGATGAATCGCATATTCAAGGAGTTCTTGGATGCCTTTGTCATTATATTCATCAATGACATTTTGGTGTACTTCAAGACGGAGGCAGAGCATGAAGAACATCTTAGAAAAGTCTTGACCACACTACGAACTCATAGGTTGTATGCCAAGTTCTCCAAGTGTGAATTTTGGCTTCAACAGGTGTTCTTCTTAGAACACGTTGTGTCAAAGGATGGAGTGTTGGTAGATCCAGCTAAGATAGAAGAAGTGACCAAATGGCCTCACCCGACTACAGTTAAAGAGGTGCGAAGCTTTCTAGGGCTGGCAGGTTATTATCGTCGGTTCGTGCAAGACTTCTCTAGTGTTGCCACTTTTTTTACCCAATTAACTCGAAAGGGGAATAGATTTGTGTGGAGTGATGACTATGAATCAAGTTTTCAGAAACTCACGGAGAGCTTAGTCACCGCACCAGTGTTAATAGTGTCTGAAGGAACAAAGGATTTTGTGATTTACAGTGATGCGTCTAAGATGGAGCTTGGTTGTGTTGTGATGCAACGAGGCAAGCTAATAGCTTATGTTTCGCGACAGCTAAAGAATTATGAACGTAACTACGCTACGCACGATCTTGAATTAGCTATCGTGGTTTTTACTCTAAAGATTTGGAGGCATTATTTGTACGGTGAAATAATACAGATCGTTACTAACCATAAGAGTTTGAAGTACTTCTTCACATAGAAGGAACTTAACATGAGGCAGCGTAGGTGGTTGGAGTTGGTAAAAGATTATGACTCTGAGATCTAGTACCATTCGAGTAAAGCTAATGTAGTGGTTGATGCTCTAAGCAGGAAGGCAGCACATGCGTCATCTCTTATTACAGTACAACCACAGCTATGTAAAGACCTTGAGCAATGTCAGTGGGTGAGGTTACCCCACTTGTGGCTCAGATGATTATGATGTCGAGTTTAAGGTCGATGATTATTAATGCTCAACATGAGGATCCTGACCTAATTGAAAAGTTTCGTAAAGTAATATCAGGTCAGGCAGAAGAATTCTCAGTGTCTTCGAAATTTGGATTACTTTTCAAAGGTCATTTGGGTGTACCACAGGAGGTTACTCTCAAAAGCGTGTTATTGGCAGAGGCTCATAATTCTCCATTCTCGATACATCCTGGTAGTACAAAGATGTAATAGGACCTGAAGTATTATTGGTGGAATAACATGAAGAGGCATGTGGCAGAATTCGTCAGTAAGTGTCTAGTGTGCCAACAGGTGAAGGCACCAAGGCAGAGACCAGCAGGGTTGTTGCAACCCTTGAGCATGCCCGAATGGCAATGGGAGCACATTTTCATGGATTTCGTTGTTGGGCTACCCAGAACAACAAAGGGTTATATGATGATTTGGGTTCTTATTAATACGTTGACCAAATCAGCTCACTTCCTTCCTAGAAAGGCCACTTACTTTGTTGATAGGCGGGTGGAGCTAGATTTGGAAGAGATTGTTAGATGGCATGGAGTGCCTGTGTCTATTGTCTCTGACAGAGATCGTCGTTTTACGTCTACTTTCTAGTAGAGTATGCAGAAAGCTTTAGGCACATAGTTGGCCTTCAGTACAGCATTTCACCCTTATACGGATGGTCAAACAGAGCATTTGAATCAGACCTTGGAAGATATATTACGAGCATGTGTGTCAGATTTCGCGGGTAGTTGGGGCACACATTTGCATCTAATAGAGTTTGCTTACAACAACTTTCAGGCAAGCATAGAAATGCTGTCGTTTGAGGCTCTGTATGGTAGAAGTTGTAGGACGCCTGTTTGCTGGACAAAGTAGGTGAACGTAAGTTGGGGGGACCAGAGTTAGTTCAACTTATAAATGAGGTTATAACGAATATTAGAGCAAGGATACAAACAGCACAAAGCAAACATAAAAGTTATGCTGACACGAGACGTAGAGACTTGGAATTCATGGTGGGGGACCATGTTTTCTTGCGAGTCGCCCCTACCAAAGGAGTGCTTAGGTTCGGGAAGAAAAGGAAGCTTAACCCACGTTTCATTGGGCCATTCGAGATACTGGAACGTATCGACCTTGTTGCTTATCGGTTGGCCCTACCGCCTTCTCTTTCAGCTGTTCATAATGTATTTCATGTCTCTATGTTGAGAAAGTATCTGACAAATTCATCCCATGTGATTGACTATGAGCCCTTACACGTAACCGAGAGGTTGACCTACAAAGAAAAACCTGTACAGATTCTGGCTAGAAAAGTAAAAGCTCTGCGCAACCGAGAGATAGCCTTTGGTGAAGGTTCTTTGGAGTAATCACCAGGTCGAGGAAGGTACTTGGGAGCGAGAAGAAGAGATGATGGTTAAGTACCCATAACTGTTCCTAGAATAGTAACTTTCGGGGACGAAAGTTCCTAAGGTGGGAATGATGTAACATCTGCAGGAAGAAAAACAAATTATTGCACTTAATGACATTTTTGTAATTAAGCCAAAGGAGTTAGGTTAGATTTTTCAAGTGCATCCTATATAAGGATAAGTAAGGCCCTAGCCCTCTCACTTTTATTTTCCAAAAGACAGAAGGAAAAGAAAAGGGGAAAAAGGTCGATTCTTTCCCTTTTTTCTCCCATTCACGATTTCTTCCCCTCTCCCTCTCAATTTTTTGTCTCTCTCTTTTGGCCACACTACTCCAACAAAAGTAACTCCATAACACAGTCGGTCCAGCTCTGTGGGTGTCCTCAAGATCACCGACAAAACATCTCGGTAAGTATTCTCGTGTTTTGGAGTTTTTTCTCGCCATTCTCTTCACAAACCAATGATCTTTCTCGATTTCTGACAGTAGAAGGCTAAGGTTTATGCGGAACCTCAATTCTAGAAGGTAAGAACGTTGGATGCACGTTTTTTTTTAGTTTTGTTTGGTACCGCATTAACCCCATTTTTCCTATTTTCTCGGCCAAAACAGGTGAATTTTAAGTGCAACGAGAGGTGGAAAAAGGACCCTAAGGACCAGATCTGCATAATGGTGAAAACGGGACTTCGATAGGAGCAATGGAGAGTCGTCACGCGCTGGAGAAAGATGCTGCCCGCAGGCAACGCGTGAGCCACACGCGCAGATTCAGGCCATGCGTGTGGGCGCGTGAGACGTCGGATTGGAGCGTGGTCAGTGGCGTTGGAACCGTAGTGACCTGAAGTTTCAAGTTCGGGGGCGCGTGTATCGAAATTCAGTGACGCTTGTGGTGACTCGTTGAGGCAGTGTAGCGGCGTGTGGGTTAGTTTTTCCAAAACAGTAAGCTCCCCTTGGTGTCTTGTCCCTGTATGTAGCCTCGAAATGTGTTAAAAAGTAGTTTTAAGATAAATTTCTAAGTGAATTTCACGCTTGACATTAGGTTGACCAGGCGTGCTTTGACCGGTTCTTTAGGAAGCTTATAGGACTTGCTCGAGGTAAGTAACTTTACTTATGAAACCGTAAGGGCTTAGGTTAGATGATGTATGCATAAGAATGTTCCATGAGTATGTATGAAGGATAGTTTGTAAGTAGGAAGATATACCATGGATGAATCCATGAAATGTGATGTGACATGTATGATTTGATATGTTTAAGTGATTCCTACTAGGAATATAAGCATGCTTGAGAATTGTTTGCTGAATTATGATTGGCTAAGTTTACTTTGATATGACATGCATGATGTAGATGTTAAGATGTCATGTCGTATGCATGTTGGACCTTGCATGAACTGTAGAACCACGAAATATGAGGGTGTCAACTGCCTTCCACACTCAAAAGGGTTGGCGTTGGGCGGGATTTCAGCTATGCTGAATGGGTGTCATCTAGCATCAGTTATAGTCGACTTTCCCATTTAAATAGAGGGTCCAACATTCATATCCAAAGTGAGATGACACCATAGGTGGGTAAGATGGTTGCTGCACACCAGCATGATAAGTACAGTATACTGTCAACCATTGAACGATAGGTCCTAAAAGATTTCATGATGATGTTGCATGACTGTGTGTGTATGTGGTCTAACTCCGTAGGTGGGGTTACTTACTAAGTATTTATTCAAATACTCAACCTATGTTAAACATTTTTTTTCAGGTAATGAACATATCATGCGTGGTGGCTGACGTGCGAGGTTATGAGGCTATGGAGTAGTTTTATGCTATGCTTTCTTTTTAAACTTTTGTTTGGGCTTAAGACTTTTAAAAGATCAGTTATTTTCTTGTTTGAAAATTGTTTTAATTTTCCACGTTTTAGTGATGCAAGCTGAGATTCCACATTTCTTTTTAAAATCCTTGCAACTCTAAGTTTTCTAACTTTATAGTTGAAATTTGCTTTTGAATTAAGTCTTTAGTCGTTTATGCAAGCTTGTAGTAGCAGTCCTAGACTTAAGTTAAGGCGGGTTGTTACATAATTAATTTGGTAAGGGGTTTTATATTCAAAACGCATGCAAAAAGCGATTATGAATAGTCACTTTTTCATTAGTCAACTAACCGTCAATTTAATTTTAGAGACCATTTAGAACTACTTTCCAAACCTTAGTGACTAAAAGTTTTTTTATTTTTTAAACCTTATTCACTAAATAGGCTCCAAATTTAAACTTCATGGACCAAATTGAAACTAAATAGATACTAAATCCAAACTTCAAGGACTAAAAGTGCATTTTTCCCTTTAAATTATTACTAGTCTATCATCACCTGCGTTGCATGTAATATTTTTTATTTAATTTTTTTGCACTTTAGGAAATAAGGCTTTCTCATTCTCTCCCTCCTCATTTTTTGTCTTATTATCTTCTCCTTATTTTTAGCTAGAGTTAAACTTCATTTCTCTTATAATCTCTAAATTTTTTAACCTTGTTATTTCGTTAAGCATGTTTGAGTTAATTGTTGCTGGTTATTTTTCTTTACACTTGAGTATGAACTAATTACTCCAAGGCAAAGGTTAGAGATTTGACTTTGCTGATTTGTTTGAGGTTGTACGGTAACTCCTAGCTAATTTCTTGATCAGTGTTATTGATTTTACTCTTTTATCGAATTGTATGGATTAACCGCCTCTACAATTTGCTTTTTAATATGAACTTGGAAAAGGTAGTATTAATAGAAACTCTAAACACTCCCATTAGTAAATCTATTTTATGGATTGTGAGTTAGTTAGGAATAACCTCTCCCTAATGCACTAAAAAGAATATTAGAGCTTGCTGGTAACTAAGAGCATGAAATTGAATGTAGAAGTTTAGCTCCGGAAGAAGCATAAGAAATGTTTTGTTGCATTGAATCAGTGATAGAATTGCTACAACAACCCCTAGCAGACAACAGTTAAATTCCCAAACCTGATTCTGTTTTCACTAATTTGCATAAGCTTTCCATTAAACCATCTTTTCAAATTTACTTGTTAATTTCGTTAGCATATTTTTGGTCCTTTAACAATCTAAAATTTGGTCACCATTATTCTCCTAAATAGTAGCTTTTGAGGATTAATTTTGTTAATTTATCCCTAGCAACGTCGCCAAAAAACTTGCAGGAGTTATAATTGTGTATGAACGAATTCCCTGGTTTAGAATTCCAATTGGGATTTGATCCTGAGATTGAGAGGACTTTGAGAAGAATTATAAAAGAAAGAAGAGACAGAAACCAAGAGGGACTACAAGATCAAATGGCTGATTTACCACCTATTCCAGCTATTGTCCAAGAACTTGGAAGGCAACAACCAAACTTAGCAGCTAATCAGGCGATTAACCCTAGGAGCATAGTCCAAATTGCTGATGATAGGGAGAGAGTCATACGAGATTATGCAGCCCCAAGATATAATGACCCGAATCCAGTTATAGTAAGGCCTGAAATGCAAGCACAATATTTTGGGCTAAAGCCTATGATGTTCCAAATGCTTTAATCCAAAGGGAAATTTCATGGTCTACCTGCTGAAGACCCTCACCAACGTCTCAAGTCCTTCTTTGAGGTTTGCGACTCGTTTGTAATCCCTTGAGTGTCTGGAGAATCTTTGAGGTTAACTCTTTTCCCTTACTCACTTGCTGGTGATACTCTAGCATTGTTGGGAACTTTAATGCCAGAGTCTAAAACCACTTGGAATGAGATGGCAAGACAATTCTTGCTGACTTATATCCCTCCAACAAAGAATATAAAGCTGAGAGGAGACATAATTGTTGGGTTTTTATGTTCTAAAACTCATTGGCATGTAAACATTGTAAACATATTTTATTTTCAATAAAATAGTTATTGAAGTTATTCAATAAAGTTGTTATTGAATTAAGTATAACTCTATAAATCCAATAAACTAAAGAACCCTTGGCTATATAATGAATACTTGAACTTTATGTAGAGACATAAAAGTGGATCAGGTTCAAGCAAATAATTAAAACGGTCTATAGTATAAGGATTAGGCTTGATACCTTATCCTGGGGACACTATGGAATGCGGGCCGCTTTGTATATGATACAAACGATGTGATCCTAAATCGTTCATGTGGAGACATGTGAGTGGAGGTGTTCTATGCAATGAGTTTGCATAAGACCGGACCACGAAATAGTCACTGTTCCTTTATAATGCCATTTACTGAAAATACTGACTAATTTCAAACTAATGACCGAAGTAACTCAATCTTAATTCCGAGCTAACTATGAACTCTTGTTTATTTGAGATTATCCTTTGATCTACATGGGTGAGAGAGGCCCAACAACACCTACTCAATATGCCTCCCATTTCAGGGGTAAGATCGGGTAGATAGTTGGGGACATAGTTCTGCAAGATGGAATTCACTTTTACCAGACTTGAGGGATAGTAGAGAGGTTGTTCCCTTATGTGCTAATCCACGTCTTGAACAAGGGGCCCTACCCTCTCATTAGCTCGAGAGAGAATCGGTTTGGTGGTTGGACCACAAACCAAGTTGTTCAGTAGAGGGTCAGTGGTACTTAAGAAACAATAGGTAACTCATGGGTAAAATGATAATAGACCCAGTTGAGATTACGAACAACCTGTGAAGGGTCGACTTACTGATCATGATTATATCAAATGGACAAAAATATATCTATAGTGAGGAGAGTGCAGTTACGGGCTTTAGTGGAGTGACCTATTAGTTAACGAAGGTTGGTTAGCTAGGTTAAAGAGTTTAACAGACTAATCTCGGATCGTTGGAGCTCATGATCTGTAGGTCCATCAGGTCCCTCGGCTAGCTCACATCGGATAAAATCTTAGAATAGTGTAATGAATGAATTTGAAGTGTTCAAATTCGGTTTAAGGAGTGTACGTTAAATATATGTGATATACTTAATGTCGTGTCGTTTGATTGTGAATTAAACAATCAAAGGGAGTTGAAAATAATATTTAAATGAGATTTAATGTTGTATATATGAATAGGGATTAATATTCGAAAAAATATTTTTTTCGAAATCGGGATCAGTGGCAAAATAATATTATTTTAATATTTGATATTAAAATAATTAAAAAATTAAATTAAAAATAGTTTTTGATTTAATTTGATTTTTTAATTTTGGAAATTAGAAAATCATAAATGGAAAAAAAAAAGGGAAAAAAAAAGAAGAAGAAAATGGATTTTGGTGAAAATTCATTTTCACCCGTGGTTTTCTTCTCCATTCGCCACCTCTTCAACATTTGATTCATCACCATTTGAAGTGTCAAATTGTGATGAATTAGTTGTGCATGAAATCCTCTATAAAAGGGGATTAATTTCGTGCATAATAAGAATTGATGAAGGCTTCAAGTTTGCTCCCAAACCATAAGTGTCAAGTGTTGAACGAAAGCTACTTTCACCAATTCTCTCATAAATTCACCACATCAAAGGATCCCACTGTCTCGTTCTAAGGCCAGAGAATAGTCAGAAGACTTTAGTGGTGGTCTGGGAGGCGTTCATGTTCAGATCGAAGGAGAAACCAAGGAGAATTCAAGCTGCAAAGGTGATGCTTCCTATTTCTCTAGTTTAACTTTTTAAAAGCATGATTTTATCCATTTAATTGAGCTTATTTGAGTGCAATTGATCCTATTCCGTTGTGCTAGCATGTTTACACATCATTTAATTGGTATCAGAGAATGCAAATTGCACTCAATTCGCTTTGGTGGGGTTTAACTCATGAGATGAATGATGAATGGTTCTAAAATGGTGTTTTCTGATTTTGGCATTCTTTTAAGCTTTCAATTGTTGAAATTAATTATAATTACTCGGTAATGTAAGGGTCTTAATGTGTGATTAAGGGACTGTATTCATTTGAAGTCAATTAGAGTTGAAATTAGGCTGTAGTTCGAAGAAGAGGAGTAAGAACAATAGTTGCCGAAGAACAAAGTACGCCCACTGCCCAGGCAGGGTCGAGATGCCGTAGAACAACATATCGACGATGTGCTTCAAATCTAGAAAATGCGTGCGCACGCCAGACAGTCTGGTTCAGTGATTCTGGTCCTGTTCAAGCTTCTATGCAGCCGATTCAACCTCTTTTTGGCCCATTTGAGTCTGGTTCAGCCCATTTCAACATGGTTCGTGATGGTTCCGATCGATTCAAGCACAGAATTTGAATTATTATTGTAATAATTAGCTATTTGTGTGCTTGTGATGCAAAAATCAACCCTTTTATGAGCATGCGTGATTTTATGAGTGAGCCCGATTTTATGAGCATGTGTGAGCGATGTGAGGTAATAAAATGTTTATCACTTAGACATCGTGGGTTAAAATCCAGTATAAGTGTTATGCTCGGATTAATTACCTAGACTTAGGTTGTTTTTTAGCCGGAATAAACTTAAGTAAAAGAATACCCAAAACTATTAAAATACTTTAGTGAGAGAGAAATAATGCATATGATGTATTATTTGCTAGCTCTCGCGTCTCTGAGAGTTCACACCGTGAGATTTATTCGAGGGCTTCGTATCTCTTTTACCGAGACTGTTCCATTCGAAAAGTGTCTGCATAAATCAAGAGCAAGGTGAATAGAGGAAGTAGTTCATAGTAAGTGGGTGAAGGGTATGT
>JAOANK020550039.1:0-12325 GCA_026257165.2 Telfairia occidentalis
TCACCCATGCAGATCAAAGGATAATCCCGAATAAACAGGATTTCATAGTTAGCTCAAGATTAAGATCAAGTTACCTATGTCATTAGATTGAAATTAGTCAGTGTTATAAAGAAAGTGAGTATTTCGCGGTCTAGTTTTATGCAAACTCATTGCATAGAACGCCCCCACTCGCATGTCTTCACATGAACGATTTAGGATCACATCGTGTATCATATACAAAGCGGGTCGCGTTCTATAGTGTCCCCAAGATAAGGTACCTAGCTAATCCGTATACTATGAATCGTTTTGGCCATTTACTTAAACTTGATCCACTTTTATGTCTCCACATAAAGTCTAAGTATTCATGTTATATCCATGAGTTCTTAGTTTATTGGATTTATAGAATTATAAATAATTCAATAACAAATTTACTGAATAACTTCAATAACTACTTTATTGATGATAAAATATGTTTACATGCCATTGAGTTTTAGGACATAGTTTCCTTATATAGGACCAAAACCCTAAGGGGCTTTTAAATTCTCTAATTTAATTATGAAAATTAAAAACTCTTTTTAATTTTCATAATTATTTATTGAGCTTTCATCTCATGAGTTTTGGTTCATGGACTCTTCTATGGACCTTAACACTAATTCATGCCCCATTGGATTTTCAAAACTCAATGGACTCCTTTCTTATGAAATTGGGCCTAAAGTTGGTTTAGCTATCCAATCGGACTTCCAAAGTTTAATTAGCACAATTCCTAATGAATTAATAATAAATCTAATTTACTATTATTAGCCAAATTAAATGATCCCAATTTATAATTAATTAATAATAAATATAATTTATTATTAATAGCAAAATTAAATAATCTTTATAATTTAATTTTCTCCCAATCAAGTGTTCATTGTAGAGATAACAAGCTAGCAAGGGGACATTATGGCCCTACAGCTTTGAGCTCCAATGGTCAAGATTAGGTAGTCAAACTATTCAGCTAACTAACCTTACCATTAACCTCGAGGTGACTCCACTATAGACCTCAGATTGCACCCTTGCACTGTAGATGAGTTATGTCCACGAATATAATTATAACAGCTCATTTGATCCTTCACAAAGTGACTCATGGCTCCAGCTAGATGATATTATCGTTTTGCCCCTGGCCTCACTTCTTAGTCCTTAAGTACTACTAGTTCTCTGATAGATAGTCTTCCATGAATCTCATCCTGGGAAAATCCTTCTTAGGGTATCAAAAAGACGGCCAGATACCCTATTATCTAAGTCTCAAACCAACATATTAAGGGAATCACTTATATACACACTCAATATGGAAAAGTGCATACTTTGCACTTTTCACAATTGAGTGGTTGTGAATTTCATATTGCGTAAGAATGTTCTCAGCTCCCCAATTGAATGTGTTCCCAAGAAATTAGGTATATTGAACAAATATACTAGTCACTCTTACTATGCTGCTTAAAGAACATACTTTCATAGGAAGAAGTTCATAACACACTTAAGATTCAAATCAAATGACCTAAGATCATCTTAGTGATGTGTTTGCATTTTCTTATAACGGTCTTATAAGAAATGTGCATAACACATTGCAGTCCAGTTTTATGCAATCCCATTACATACAATACCTCAACTCACATGTCACCACATGAATGATCTAGATAAAGACTATTTGTAACATTTACAAAGTGAACCATATCAACAACGTACAAAATAAGGTATCTAACCCTATCCATATACTGTAAATCATTTAAGCCACTACTCTTAAACTTGATCCTCTCGTATGTCTGATACATACCAAGTTTAAGAACACATCTGGTTGATAAAGAGCGATTAGACATTGAATGTCGCTAAATTTGATAAACTGCACAAATAATGTTTAAGTTTATCTTATTTACATGATTATAGTTAAATGACGTCACGAGCTTTGGGCATAAATCCCAATAATTATATCATTAGGCTGTCTCATTTGCTCGTTAGCAAGAAGCTATGTTTTTTTTAGCTATAAGCTATGGAAACCTATGACACTTGGTGTGTTGTTCTCGTTCCTCCAAACAAATATTCTATTGAGTGGTAAATGGATCTACAAGGTCAAACATAAAGCTGATGGTTTTATTGAGAGCTAACAGGGTCATTTGGTTGCTAAGGGTTATACTAAACAAGAGGGCTTGAACTCCATTGAAACTTCTTCCTTAGTTGCCAAACTTGTTATTGTTTGTTTTCTTCTCACAATGGCTATTTCTTTACATTGGCCTTTTATTCAACTTGATGTCAACCATGTCTTCCTTTATGGTGATTTGTTTGAGGAGTTGTCTATGGACTTACCCTTGGGGATATAACCAGACAACCATTATAACAAGTAGGAGGAAACATTTTGTTTATCGCCTTCATAAGTCCATTTAATAGGCTCAAGTAAGCATCTTAACAGTGGTTTGTAAAGTTTTAAGATACTTTGCTATCCATCGGTTTTTATCAATCGAAGGCAGATTATTCTTTATTTGTTCACAGCTCTAGTTCTAATTTTAGAGCATTATTTATTTATGTTGATGATGTCATTATTATTAGTGCTAATCTTTCCATCATTGATCACCTGAAGTTACTTCTTAATGATTGATTTAAACTTAAGGACTTGGGTTCTCTTAAATACTTCCTCAGCGTTGAGCTTTCCATGTCTAGTTTTGGTCTTTTTGTTTCTTAGAGACATTAATCCTTTACAACTTCTTGCGGATGTTGGGCTTTCAGGGTTTCGTATTTGAATCTGTTCATATGGACCACTCGGTCGAAAATTCAGATCTATGATATTGATTTATTATGTTGAATGCCTATATTTATCGATGACTGATTGGTCGTCTCTTGTACCTCATTATTTCTCGCCCGACTGATATAACATGTGTAATGAACAAACTAATAAGCCAATATGTTTCTAAGCCATGTAAGTCTCAATTGGCTACTGTATATTATTCGTTAATATACTTAAAGTCAGCACCTAAACAAGGTATTTTCTTTTCTCCACCTTCCTCATTATTTTAGCTACGAGCATTTGTAGATTTAGATTAGGTTTCATATCTTGATACAAGAAGATCAACCACGAGTTTTTGTATCTTCTTAGGAGATTCTATAATTTCTTGGAAACCTAAAAAGCAGTCCACCATCTCACGTTCTTTTGTTGAGGCTAAATATCGGGCATTAGCTTTGGCTGCTTACGAGTTAGTTTGGTTGTCCTATTTGTTAACTGACTTGCAAGTTCATTTTTCTACACTAGTTCTCTTATTTTGTGGTAATCAAGCTACTGCACATATTGCTTCTAGTTTGACATTTCATGAGTGTACCATACAAATAAGGTTGGATTGTCATTTTGTTCGTGACGAGATCATAGATGGATTCATAAAACTCCTCCTCATTTGTTCAAACATGCAGTTTGCCGATGTCCTCACTAAGGCTCTTCTAGAATCTACTTTGTTTTCTTTACTTTCCATGGGCATTTTAGATATCTATTGCTAATGTTTGAAAGGAGGAGTATTAAAAGTTAAATTTATTTTAAATAGTTAATTTCTGTTATCTTTATGTTACTTTATTGTTGTAACCACACGTGTATATAAACACTTTCTAGGCGAAGTAATAAACTAAGCAAAGTTTAGTTTTCTTGTAATGCCTTAGGCCTAGGATTCGGAACCCAAGTTTGAATCCTAGACCTAGGCCGTTCAGATGGTATCAGAGCGGGTCCTCTTTCAATAGGATATGCTTCGAGGATGATCTAAGCGAAAGCTAGTGGGTATGTAATGCCCAGTAGAGGAGGGGTACATGAATGAACCGACACTACATCCGAATGAGAGAGATCTTAAGACTATGCAAGCATGGTTAAGAAAGGCTTAAAAGAATTGATAGTAACTACTATACCAACAAGGTGCACCTTTCTTTTCGGTGGCTCAATTATAAGAACTCTAATGAAGTTACCTAGGAAGCATGTGAGTGAGGACAAAGCATGCTGGAATGACCTGTGTCGGTCTGTAAGGACAGTCTTCACTCTTGCAAATAGCTCAAGTCAAGTAGGTAGCATGGCCAAGTCGCAAAGGAATGCCGCGACTAGTAGGTGCCAAATCCGAATTCCGAATCCTAGGCCTGGGGCGTTACATTCCCATTTTTCATCTACTAGTGTTTTACTATATACATTGCACGTGCATTTTTTTAAATTTAAAATATTTAAAATTTTGAACACTTTGGATGAATATCAATCAATATAATTAATTTTTAAAATAATTTTAGATTATTTTTGTATATTTTTATTATATAATATAATTTAGAGTTGATGAAATATTTTTATCCCTTAATATATATTTGTTTTCTTTTTTTTAATTTAGTCTCTATTCTTTTAAATTTTTCAATTAATCATTTATGCTTTAATGTTTTCAATTTAGTCTTTTAGTATTGGTAAATGTTAAAATTGGATAATGATAAATTTATAGTTATATGGCAGAATACTCGGTGGATTAAGAGAAATTTAGAGAAGGTAAAATGTTATTTAAGAGATGAAATTTTTAATGCATTTTCCAAATTTTTAAGAAATTGTTAGAAATATATTTCAAGTGTTCTTCTCTTAAATGATTTGTTTTCTCCTCTAAATTTTATTCAATTAACTAATTATTATGTCAGATAAGTTTATTGTTAATCAATTATAACATTTATAACAATGAAGGACTGGACTAAAATTAACAATGAGAGACTAAATTGGAAAATATTAAAATATAAATGACTAAATTAAAACTTTATAAAATAATAGGAACTAAATTAAAAAAATATCAAAACGTTATAGACTAAAATATATATTTAGTCTATTATTATTTCATCTCTTATATTTTCTATGAATATAGTTTTGATGTAACTAACTTAATTATTATTTAAAAATTATGAATTTGGTTCAAATATTGCATTATATAATGGACAACAAAATACTTTAGCATATTTGCAAATATAGAATTAACTTTTAAGTTTTGCAAATATAGCAATTTTTTTAAATCATATATTTTTTTAAATATTTTTATTATTCAAATTTTGCCTTTATTTTAAGTATATCACTGATATACTTAATATTTGGTATATCAATGATATATCTAATACGAAATATATCACTAATATACTTTCTATAGATATACCAAATATATACTTCATATTAGGTATATCAGTGGTGTGTACCTTATACAAAATATATCATTAATATAGTTTCTATAAGATATATCAATATTGTGTATATCAATTATATGCCTAATACAAAGTATATCACTGATATATAACCTATAGACATACTATAATGCCCGAGTAGAGGAGAGGTACATGAATGAACCAACACTACATCTGAATGAGAGGAATCCTAAGACTATGCAGCATGGTTAACAAAGGCTTAAAGGAATCGATAGTGAATACCTATATCAATAAGATGCATATTCCTTTTTGGTGGCTTAGTCATAAGAACTCTAAAGTTAAGCATGCTTGGCTTGGAGCAATCTTATGTTGGGTGACCTTTAGCGAATAACAAGGATAGTAGGTGCCGAATCCAGATTCCAAATTCTAGGCCTAGGACATTACACATACCAATGATATACTTCATACTAGGCATATGTGATATACCTAATACAAAATATCTCAACTATATACTTCATATTAGGTATATCAGTGATATCAGTGGTATAACTAATATAAAAAATATACCTTATATACCTTTTTTTTTAGTTCAACTACATGTGGGGGTAGGGGGATTCGAACACATGACATCTTGGTTAGAGAGATATGCCTCTAACCAGTTGAACTATGCTCGGTTTGGCAAAATACCCTTATATACTTACTATTAGGTGTATTAGTGATATATTTAATAAAAAATATAGAATTTATATACTTTCTATTAGGTGTATCAGTGATATAGCTCCTATAAGATATATCAATATTAGGTATATAAAGATATAACAGTGATATATTTTATTGAAAGCATATGTTATACTTACTATATATATATATCAACTATATACTTCATATTAGGTATATCAATGATATATTTCAAATTCGAATATAGCTTGGCGGATAAGTTATCTACATCGCAAAGGTCGATGGTTTGATCCCCAATGCTATAATTGTTGAACTTAAAAAAATTATCAGTGATATGTAGGGGTGTTCGTGGGTTGGGTTGAGTTGGGTTTTATGAAATTTTGAACCCAATCTAATTATTCGGATTGACAATTTGTATAACTCAAACAACCCTTGTTAAGTTATGAACCCAACCCAAACCAACTCATTAAAATTAGGTTGGGTTGGTTCGGTTCCATCGAGTTGTGATCAAAATTACACCTTAATTGTTATTTAAAATTATTTAACTTTCAAATATGTATTTAATTAAAGATGTTAGTAGAATTCGATTGTTTGAAAATGTCGAACAACTAACATAATCCATACTATTTTTGTTTTGGATTTAAAATGATTTTGGCCTAGAAATAGAAAGGATCTTCAAGTAGAAGTAAATATTAAGCTATTAATAAATTTATAAAACTTATAATTCTATATTATCGTGGGTTGGGTTGGGTTGGGTTGGGTTGATTCAGTTCAATATAGTGGATCTAAGAACCGAACCAACCTAATCGGGTTAGGAAAAAATGAAACCCAAATTAATCTTCAACCCAACCCAAATCGCATGGGTTAGGTTGGGTTACTCAAGTTTTTTCGGTTGTCAATTTTTTGAACACCCCTAGTGATATGCATGCCTAATATAGAGTATCTCACTTATATACTTTCTATTAGGTATAATTATGATATACCTATTACTAAATATATAATTTACATATTTTGTATTAGGTGTATCAATGATATACTTCATATTAGGTATATCAAGTATAGTATTACACCTAATACAAGATATATTAATAATACTACATATAAATAAATCAATAATATACTTTGTATTAGGTACAGCGACAATTTACTTCACATTAAGGGTATATTTATATATTTTTTTCAGTAAGAAAGGTGGGCTAGATTTTTTTGCCATATCTACAAAAACCAAAATCTCATTGCTATTTTTACAATTTAATCGAGTACTTTTTTTACCATATGTGAAAAGAGCCTTAATTATTATTTGTTTTGCACAAATTTTTAGCTGATTGAATGTTTTTAATTCATTATTTAGAAATAATAATATTTTTATTTCATCTATCATACTTCTATGAATTTGGTTTCGTTGAGTCAATTTTTTTTTAAAAAAAATTTAATTTTCATTTAATCCATTGAAATAAAGATATTGATTTGTTTTTTAAGTTCAACAATTGTAGAATTAGAGGATAATTTATTAATTTATTTTCAAACAATAATTTTTTATTGTTATAATAATTCATTTTTGTTTAATTATTTTATGCAATATTTATTTTTTAATATAAAGAAAAAATTTTAAGATGGCTATATTTTTTTATTTTTCCATAAATTAGTTTGATCAAATAGTTTTTGAAATTACACAAATTCTTGCTTTTAATTAATGTTTATCACAATGATTAATTTTCCGGTAGTTTTATCCAATTATATATAAGTATGATGGGAAAAATAGAAATTTCAACATGGAGTGCATCATCGCGTAAGGTAAATATATTTTTCCAATTAGCCATCTCGAAAAAAAAAAATCTCCAATTCTAATATTAAACAAAAATAGGGAGAGAGCCATTTGGTCTTTCTTTCTGGTATTCTACAAAATTTATTGGTGAGCTTGATTCAAGACTACATCATTTTTTGGTTCTTCATAGCCTCTATCAATACTCTTCCATGCATCTTTGTGAAGCAAGTAAAGCCTTCATATGAATGAATACATCAATTACTATAATTTTCTTTCGTAGTTGAAGCACTTGAAAAGGAATCAAATTGTTGTTTGTCATTTGCAAAAATAACTCTCTTTTCAAACTCAAGCTCTTATACCACTTTATTAAAAAGCATGTGATGGATAATCACAAATTGAGAATCAAACAAACTTATTTGAGAAATAACAATTTCACTTGCATGTATTGAAAAATTAATTCCTCACAAAATACAAATTTGGTTCACCAACTCTCTCAAACTCTCTTTGTTTTCTTCTCAACACACTTGCATGAAACACATCAAATATCATCCTATTTATAGGACTCTAATGAAATATATAAATCTCATATTCACTCTCATCCTAAGAACCTATACCTATATGAACATACAATTAATCAATCTTACAAAACTAAATGCATGAACAATTAATTAAAATCCTAATTCATGTATCTAGGATAATTAAACCATTTTTAATTTGCAACAAAATAATTAACTTATTCCAACAATTAAGGAAACTTAATTGAACAGAATCTAGCAGTTTTTAAGGATAACAAATGTTCTTGAATTTTTTTTTCCTTTTTACTTATGTTTCCTTTCTCGTGTGTCTAAATTAGGGATCCCCATTCATTGAAATAAGTAAAAAAAAAACTTTCCAATTTTGCTAGATTATCTCTCTAACTCATATTCTTGGAAACCCTTTTGTTGGTTCTGCCTGCAGCAACCATTTCTAAATTTGATCACCATACAGAAGGGAAAACTACCAAAAAAAAAAAAAAAGGAAAAAAAAAAGTAGTTTCAATATTTATATTTACATGCCAAATGTCCCCTCCAATAACAGCATATCCTCAAAATAGATTTCATTCCCCAAATATATAAACTTCCAAACTTCTCTTATGTTCTTAGGCAAAAACCCAAACCCACAAACCTCCTACTAGAACCTTCAACCGCCATGGAAGAAACGCAGGTGATGATCGTCGGAGCTGGCCCGGCCGGGCTTGCAACCTCTGCTTGCCTGAACCGTCTTTCGATACGAAACATCGTGGTCGAAAGAGACGATTGCTGCGCTTCTCTATGGCGGAAAAGGGCATATGATAGGTTAAAACTTCACTTAGCGAAGAACTATTGCCATCTTCCTCACATGCCATTCCCGGAGGATGCACCAATCTACATTTCCCGAGTCGATTTCATCACGTATTTGGATAACTACATGTCATTTTTTGGGGTTGAACCTCGGTGTTGTCGGACGGTGGAACGAGCTTGGTATGACGAGGAGGAGGAGAAATGGATGGTTGTGGTGAAGAACACAAGCAGTGGTATGAAAGAGAGCTATGTTTGTAGGTTTCTTGTGGCTGCAACTGGGGAGAATAGTGAAGGGTTTTTGCCTGATATTCCTGGATTGGAGAGCTTCCATGGTGAGGTTATGCATTCAAGTGCCTATGAGAATGGCCAAAGGTTTAGAGGGAAGGATGTTTTGGTTGTTGGATGTGGGAATTCAGGAATGGAAATTGCTTATGATTTGTCTAACTATGCTGCAAATACTTCCATTGTTGTTCGAAGTCCGGTAACATTTTCTCGCTCGGACATATTTGTCATAAATTTAAAAGTTTACAAACTAAATTTGTAAAATAACCTAAATATGGAAAGTTTAATTTTTTTTATTAAGTTAAAAAATATGTAGTATGAGAGATTCAATTCCATGACCTCTTCTTAGTTAGGAGATATGTCATTGACGGATTGAGCTAAGTTCGGTTTGACATTATAAGTTTAATTTTAAAAATATAGTAAATTGAAAACATAATTGCCATAAACCAAAGTCGTAATAACGGCTCAAAACTAAACAACTTGCATGTCTAAATTTACCCTAAAAATCATTTGACACATTGGGTGTTAGATTTTTTTTTTTAATTTTGTTTTAATTTTAATCCCTTATTATTTTTGGGGTTTCGAAATCTTAGTATATAATGTGCCATATATTATGGGCAGGTACATGTGTTAACCAAAGACATTGTTCGATTATCGATGTTTTTATTGAAGTTTTTTCCATGTAATGTTGTGGATTCCATTAGCACAAATCTTGCAAGGTTGAAGTATGGGAATCCGTCTCAGTATGGGATTCAAACGCCAAGAGGAGGCCCGTTTCTTCTCAAAACCAAAACTGGTCGTTCCCCCACCATTGATGTTGGATGCATGAAAAGGATTAAGAGGGGAGAGATTAAGGTATCTCATATTAGGGTTTAAATTCTATTTTTCAATCCTCCAACTTTTATTCGATGTTTAAATGAGCAAATGTTTAAAGTCACATATAGTAGTTTGGGTATCGGGTTTTTGAATAAATTTGAGTTATTGCTACATGATTAATGAAAAATTAATGGTAAGGATTAAAATTATTTTTTTTAATACAAAATTTAGAGACTAGAATAGAATATTTAGAAGTTAAGTGACTAAAATATAATATTTAAAAATTTATAGACCAAAATGAAGTATGAAAGTTCAAAGACAAAATAATGATTTTGACTTTCAACCTAATTATCCTTACTACCCAAATACACATGCCCAAATATATCTCTCTCTGTCAATTCAAGCATAGCTTAGTGAATGAGATATTTTTATCTTCTTAAAGGTTGAAAGTTCAATCCTCCAACCCTAAAATTATTGAACTATTTAATTTTTTTTCTTCTCTCTCATATAATCAACATATATTTTCATGCATGCTTTCAGGTTCTTCCATCTCTAACACATATAAGGGGAGACCAAGCCAGATTTGCTTATGGCATTGTCAATTGTTTTGATGCCATCATCTTTGCCACAGGCTACAAGAGTACAGTGCTCAATTGGCTAGAGGTACGAACCCTATTATTCACCATTAAAATCATGATCAAATGGGTTTCAATCATTTAACAACAAATTGGTTCAATTTTTTACAAAACTTGTATCAAAATGTTTCACAGGATGACAAAAGGCACTTCAATGAAGATGGAATGCCAAATCAAAAGTTCCCAAATCATTGGAAGGGGGATAATGGCTTGTACTGTGCTGGATTTGCAAGACAAGGTTTACTTGGCATTTCAAATGATGCACAGAAAATTGCAAGTGATATAAGCCTGGCTTTGGGTATAGTGGCTGTGGAGTGAAGAAGATGAATTAACACAAGAATGCAATGTTTACAATATAAATCCATAAGTATTACTGTAACTGTTCTTTTTCTGTTTTGTATTTCATACAGAAGAAAGTAATTAAAAGTATAATAAAATGAGTGGAAGTATAGTATTGGTATTTGGGAATGGCTGTACTTGTTTTGTTTAATATAGTGAAGCTCTTTTGTCATGTCTCTCTTTAATTATTTGGCCTGACTTTTGTGGGAAGTAATTTTAGTTTGAAAGGTTACATTAAATTGGGTACAATCAATGTATGATTTTATCTCTAGACAAATGTAATTAAATAACATTAAATTGGGTAATTAATCTTTCTCCAAAAAAAATGTGTAATTAGTAACTACGTAAACAAATTAAACGTTTTGTATGAGCTAAAACTTATCTATATATTCAATACGATTAAAATATACATGACCACGATGAGACCCTGTGTACCACTTATCCTAGGATATATCTTTACCTAAGCAGCTAAGCTAATATATGGTTTGAAACACATCAAATAGGACAAATGGGTATATAGGTCATCCTTACCTCATGATATACACTAGTTGATTCATTTATTACCCATTTGAAGCAATGGATTTTTTACTTTATTTTATTATTTTGTGTGTGTGTGTAGAAAAGAGGCAATAGAGTTGATACCTACTAGGTCAAGGCATCCCTTTGCATTCAAATGGTTGAATTGAGATAAACTTTGATTTGAAATCCATACTTATACAGAACATAAACTATTAGATGAAAACTTTAAAAAGTGTCAATAAATCCTTGAACTTTCAAGTTGCCTTACTACAAGATTTTATAGTTTCTCGATGCAAAAAATTGTTGCGTAAACCAATCGAAATGTCAAAATAATATCCTACCAAGGGCAAAAAAATCAAATGTTTCATCGGAAAATACCGTTGGGCAGGTTTTCTCGACGTTCGTCGAAAACGTCACAAATTCACTCATGATTCATCGTAAGATACCTTTATCCCCCAACATCTATTGGCATCAATGGAAGAAATATGTCTCTCTACATTTAAAAAAAAAAAAAGTCAGCAAATGAGTACCTTTTGCCAACGGTACACTTAAACGTTGGGTGAAACACAACCCAAGTTTAACCACCTTCGCATTGTTAAGATGTGGAGCCCATTCATCAATTGAGTTTTGATCGTGGAAAATCACCGTACAAGGATCGAGGAAGACAGATCAACGAAGATTTGAAAAGCTGGAATTTCGTGCTACTCAGAGGGGATTGTTGAGAAAAGTAGAGTCCAAATTGAAGAAGGAAATCTAATCATCTTTTCTTTCTAGGATTTGGTTTGCAGCATTTTCCTTTTCCTATTAAGGTTTGGTGTGAGCCTCTATAAATACACCTATAACTC
>JAOANK020550139.1:0-12325 GCA_026257165.2 Telfairia occidentalis
CAACGCTGCCTCATGTACGGTCAAAGGCGTGCGGCACAGCTAAAATTTAGGGCGACAAAAGATGACAACGTTGAGACGCTAAAAGACAGCATCTCAACGCTGATGGGCTGTAGCAGAATAGGCGCGCGCGCATGGGGCGAGGGCGCACGCGCGCTTGTGCGTGAATTGCTATGGCGTTGAGACGCCGTTGAGCAGCGTCTCGACGCTGTTGATCCAATTTTCAGAAATCCAGCAGATTTGAGAGTCTCAACGCCATGGTCAAGCGTCTCAACGCTGTCTCCTCGGGCCCTTTGTATTTTTGGCCTCCTTTCTTCTTTCTTTGGCCAAAATTAGTCTTCTTAAGCTCGGTTTTCGACCCGAACAATCCTGAATTCATCATTTCATCTAATTAAGGTCCGTACCTACAAATTAACATACAAATAAGTGAAAGTACCGAAATTATAGAACAAAACTAGCTAGAACTAAGCCTGAGGATAGCACATTTTCGTGTGCTATCAGTCCCTAGGAGAAGGTACCCAGCCTAATCCATATATTATGAACCGTTTTGGCTATTTACTTAAACTTGATCCACTTTTATGTCTCCACATCAAGTTTAAATATTCATGTTATAGCCATGGGTTCTTAGTTTATTGGATTTATAGAGTTATATTTAATTCAATAACAAGTTTATTGAATAACTTCAATAACTACTTTATTGATGTTAGAATTTGTTTACATACCACTGAGTTTTAGGACATAAAACCCAACAGTAATTAAGTCTTCAACCATCATAGTTTTTCGAACACTTGCAGCCTCAAGAGATTGGATAATAAGACAACTTGATGTAAATAATGCTTTTCTATGGTTTTCTTGAAGAAAAGGTTTATATGCAACTGCCAAAAGGATATGCTGATGAGAAACATCCTAGTTATGTGTGCAGACTACATAAGGCTCTATATTGCTTGAAACAAGCACCTAAAGCATGGTATGATAGATTAAAGGCGTGATCACTAGTTGGGGTTTCAACAATTCTAAAGCTGATAACTCTCTGTTCTTTCTCTCCAACGGCAAAGTTCAACTATTTGTGTTGATTTATGTGGGTGGATGATATATTAATTACAAGGAACAACTTTATAGCTACCAACAGTTTTATTCGAAGACTAAGTGGTGAATTTGACTTAAAGGATCTAGGAGAACTTTCTTACTTCCTTGGTATTAAAGTACATAGAACCAAAGAACGAATACATTTGAATCAAGGAAAATATGCAGTCGATCTTCTTGGAAGACTTAGTTTTTCAAATCTGAAACCATGTCCTACACCAGCTATGACCAACAATCATTATTCAGCTCATGAAGGAACAACCATGTCTAATCTAACTTTATATCAGAGTGCATATGTAGGTTTACAGTATCTAACTCATACAAGCCTAGAAATATCATATATTCTCAACGAGCTAAGTCAATACCTTCAACAACCTACTCTACTACACTGGCAAGAAGTAAAATGAATACTTAGGTATCTAAAGGGCACATTATCTCATGGGTTATTTATACAAAAGAGTGATAGTTTACCTATTGTAGCTTACACAAATGCAGATTGGGCTTGTAATGTTAATGACAGAAAACTAACTGTTGCACATTGCGTGTTTCATGGTTAATCCCTCGTGTCCTGGTCTTGAAAGAAACAATATGTGGTGGCTAGATCGAGCATTGAGTTGGAATACAGATCCTTGGCACATGGTGCAACTGAAATTGCGTGGCTGCAATTGCATCTTCATGAAATTTGTTGTCAATTTCCACGATTCCTCTTATTTGGTGCGATAATTTGAACGCCTTGTCCTTGACTGCCAACCCTATGTTCCATTCTCGAAGCAAACACATTGAGTTGGATGTCTATTTTATTAGAGATAAAGTTTTAGCTAAACAAAGTGAAGTTCGGTATGTACCTTCTTCTAAAAAATTTGTAGATGGGTTGATTAAATCCTTGACCTACTCTTATTTTGATGGTATGCGTAACAAATTCAACATCGTTCCTTCACTATTGAGTTTGAGAGGGGATGTTAAGACTATCCATGATTCCAGTGATTAAGTTTAGTGTACTTTAGCTATTGTTACTTTAGACCTTGAACTCAATGTCCAGTGAGTTCCGTAAATTGGTTGCATAAAACATCGTCGCTTCAAGAGTACACTTTCATAATAAGTCGTGCGACATCGTTCTAAGCCAAGACAGTTTTTATGTTAAAAATGTTATTGTTTTACACTCACAAACATTAGTAATTGTTTTCTTTTTTGTCTTTTATCATGGAGGTTTTCCCCTTCTTCTCCATGATCACCACTCTTCATTAATCACTTCTTATTTAGTTTTCTTACTAGGGCTGTATAAATATTTTGTTGACGATGTAATCAAAATGTTGAAGAAACTCTCTATTTATTGAGGAAATTCTCTAAATTTCAAGTAGGATAGTTTAACCTATGGCTTATGTTAATTGATAACTCTCAAAAAGAGAGTTATTAAGAGCCTTTTAGGATAGAATTCATCTTATTCTTGAAGAGATTTGTCTTTAATTTATGAAGTAATTGCTTGATTTGTCTTTGTTTGCTTATAATACTTTTGAGAGTCTTTAGATTGATACAACATTATATTTAAGATACCATTTGATTAGAATTTAGAAAAATTATACTTAATCAATATTGATTCTGGGTATTTTGATGAGCAGGAAATTGCTGGAGCAATATTGTAGCAAAACAATTGATCGAGCAATTATCCAGCAAAATGGATAGATAAAATCCACGCGAAGATAACAGAAATTCAAATATGGAAATTATCTTATCTCTTTCACAATTAATCTACCGTTAGATGCAAGCGAAGTGTACGATTTGACCTAATAAATTTCCTAATCACAATAGGAAGCATATAAAAGAGAAAAGGAGGCCGCCAATTAGAAGGAGCCAAATCTTGAAGTCTAATTATCGATTTTCTGTTTTCAATCTTATTCGACAAGAGTTTTTCATAGTATCTATTACTTTGTTTTCCAAAGAGAAGAGTTGAAGAAGAAGAACTTCGTGGACGTTGAAAGCAGAGAAGTAATTCTACTTACGGCACCCATGGAGAAATCAATTCTACAGCTCCATAGGATTTTACACATTATGTTTTCCTTGACTATTTTTGTTATTGTTTTACTACTTTTTCTTTATTTAGCATGAACTAAATCACCTTTGGTTGAGGATTAAGGGAGATGTTATAGAATTGATTTTAGTTTCGAAGTAAAAGTTGTTGGATTGATTTGTTTTATAAGTGGTCTTATTGCTTAATGTTTATGTCTGCCTAGCCAACACACATAAATACCTTCTCTAAGTTTCAAAAGACAACATGGGAAGTAGATTGCTTTTAAAACACATTAGCCTCTAGATTAGGTTAGTTGCTGGCTAAGTGGGGAGGTTAAGAATAATTACTCGCCTAATGCACAAAAACAATAAGTTTAATTCAAATAAGTTAGTGAAAATTAACTTAAGATGCTTTGGAGATTTGGAAGGATTCCGAAAGACTATTATTGTGTGAATTGATCTGAAAATTCTTTTGCCTCAGCATTCTTTGTCAAGGAAAATAGCATGTTACCTTAATCTGAACCCATTCATCCTCATTGTTACAACTGCTCAAGCATTCTTTTTATTTTGTCATTTAATTTAATTCAGCATTAATTATAAAAATCCATCAATCATTCACTCTTGTCACTTTCAATTTCACTAAGAGATTGAGTACAAATAGGTTTAAATCTATTCCTAATCCTTGTGGATACGATATAAACATACTTATTACTTGTTGGAAACTGTGTACATTTGCACATTAGTTTGTGTGATTTTATCTTTCATATACACACACATAAAAACAAGTTTTTGGCGTCGTTGCCAGGGATTATATTGAATTTTGGCATATTTGAGTTTGATTCTTTTGGTGAATAAGAGCTTAATTTACACTGATTCAATTTCTTTGCGATTGTAGTAATTGGTGCAAGAACACTAATTCTGATTTGGAGGTTAAATTTGGCCTAAAAATTGAACGGACCTTCGGAGACTAAGACAAGAGTTGAGAAATCGAGCGAATTCGATGGAGCATAACCCTATACCTCCTGGAGGGCCTTTAGAGCAAGCAAATCAACGGCCAAGTCGAGGAGAAGTTTCATTACTTGAAATACCAATGAAACAGCAAATTAGACCAATGGGTTAGGTTGAAAACCCTGTAGTTTTAGCTAATGACAGGAAAAGAGCCATCATATGTTCAATGAATTAAATCCAGGGATCGTTATACCAAATATTCAGGCAGCAAATTTTGAGATGAAGCCTGAGATGTTTCAATACTAAAAACCATAAGTCAATTTCTTGGTTTACTTGCAGAAGATCCACATTTACACTTGAAAAATTTTCTAGGAGTGAGCGACTCATTTGTGATTCAAGGAGTTTCTAAAGATGCTCTACGTTTACCTTTGTTTCCATATTCATTAAGGGATGGAGCAAAAGCTTGGTTAAACACATTTGCTCCAGGATCCATTGCTACTTAGAATGAATTAGCAAAGAAGTTTTTGATTAAGTATTTCTCACCTACAAGGAATGTCAAACTCAAAGAAGAAATTGTTTCCTTTCGGGCAATATGTGGATGAACCCTTCAGTGATGCATGGGAAAGATACAAGAAACTCCTTAGAAAGTTTCCTCACCATGGCTTACCTTATTATGTGCAATTAGAGACATTCTATAATAGTTTAAATACGGCTACACAGAGCATGGTAGATGCTTCAGCACATGGTGCGTTACTGTCAAGAACTTATGATGAGACGTATGAAATTTTGGAAAGGATATCAACTAACAATTGTCAATAGTATGATGTGGGATAAAATCCTAGAAAATGACCACAAGGAATTACAAACTGCGTTAACATCTATTAGGGCAGATATCGCTTCTTTGACAAACATGATAAAAACCCTACCCTTTGGGAACATTACACCACAAAATGCCAATTTGAATCAAGTCACAATGGAATGATGTGTTTTTGTAGAGAAGGGCATACTTATGAATTTTTCCCCAGCAATCCAATATCAGTCTGTTATATAGGAAGGAACAATCCGCATTCAAACACCTACAATCCAGGGTGGAGAAATCATCCTAACTTCTCTTGGAGTCAAGGGGTAAACCATCATGAACCTCCGGTACAACAGAAGGGACATTACGCATCGAGATTTGAGAAATAGAATCAAAAATTTGTGCCACAATAAAATAGGCAATTGCCACCGCAAAATCCTAGAAATTCTAGTAATTCCTTGGAAAACATGATGAAAATGTATATGGCTAAGAACGATGCAATGATTCAAAGTCAACAAGCGTCATTGAGGAATTTAGAGATTCAGATTGGACAATTAGCAAGTGAGTTAAGGACGAGACCTCAAAGACAACTTTCTGCAGATACAGAAAATCCACGAAAGGAAGGTAAAGAACTAGTGCAAGCAATAGAACTTAGAAGTGGAAAACACTTAGCGGAAACAAGTTCTTTGCCGTAGAAAAAGAGTCTGAATCAAAATTCTGCTGAGCAACAAGATAGCGCGGGCAATGAGGCAAGAATTAGAGAAACAACAAAGGATAATGATAAAGTAGAAACAATTCTTGAAGACAAGTCATTAGAACCTCAAAGTTCTATCCCTGTTATAGCTTCAAACTTCCACTGCCACCATATCCTCAAAGACTTAAGCAGAAAACTCAAGAGGTCCAATTTAAGAAGTTTCTAGAGGTACGAAAACAACTCCACATAAACATACCATTGGTAGAAACTCTTGAGTAGATACCAAACTATGTGAAATTTCTCGAGGATATTCTAACCAAGAAAAAAAATGTTAGGAGAATATGAGACAGTGTCACTCACTAAAGAGAGTAGTGCAATCCTTAAAAATAAGCTACCTCCAAAAATTAAGAATCCTGAATCATTCATCATTCTTTTTTCAATAGCAGGGAAAGAATTGGAAAGAGCATTGTGTGATCTTGGAGCTACTATCAACCCTATGCCATTATCCATCTATAAGACGGTATGAGTGGACGAAGCGAGACCAACAACTGTGACGCTTCAATTGGCTGACAGATCCATTACATATCCTGAAGGCAAGATTGAAGATATTTTGGTGCAAGTTGATAAATTCATATTTCCAGTCGACTTCATCATTTTGGATTATGAAGCTGATAATGAAGTACCTAAAATTCTGGGAACACCTTTCTTAGCAATAGGCAGAACGCTAATAGATGTGCAGAAAGGAGATTAACCATGAGGGTGCATGACCAAGAGGTAAAGTTCAGTGTGTTTGACACTATGAGGCATCCGCACAAAGTTGAGGAATGTTCACCAGTTCAATTGTTGGAAGAAGTTGTGGAAAATGCAGTTAAGATAGAATTGCAAGAGCAGCATATGCAGCAGTTTGGATATGCTGAATCCCTAGAAGCAAAAAAGGAGATCAATAGTTTTAAGCCAACAATTCCAGAGGTATGTGAGATTTCAAATTATAAGAAAACATTTGAAACTCTTGCTTTAAATGACAGGAAATCACCACCCATGAAGCCATCTATTGAGGAACCACCCCAGTTGGAGTTAAAGCCACTGCCATCACATCTGAAATATATTTACCTAGGCGAAAAGAAAACACTGTCAATCATTGTGGCAGCAAACTTACTGCAAGAAGATGAAGATCAATTAATTCAATTGCTGAAGCAACACAAGAAAGCAATTGGTTGGAGTTTAGTAGACATTCAAGGTATCAATCCATCTTTTTGTATGCATAAGATTAATTTAGAGGATGAAAATTTTAAATTTATAGAACAACAAAGAGGATTAAATCCAACCATGAAAGAAGTTGTGAAGAAAAAAGTCATCAAATGGTTAGACATTTGAATCATTTATCCAATCGCAAACAATAATTGGGTAAGTCTTGTTCAATATGTACCCAAGAAAGGAGAAATGACTGTAATCACCAATGAAGCCAATGAACTTATTCCAACTAGGAAAGTTATAGGTTTGAGGGTATGCATGGACTATACGAAGCTGAATACAGCTACACGCAAGGATCATTTCCCTTTCCCTTTTATTGACCAAATGTTGGATAGGCTTGCAGGCCAGGCTTACTATTGTTTCTTATATGGTTATTCGGGTTATAACTAGATTAGTATAGCCCCTAGTGATCAAGAGAAGACCACTTTTACTCATCCTTATGACACATTCGCATTTAGAAGAATGCCTTCGGGCTGTGTAACGTTCCAACAACTTTCTAGAGATGTATGTTGGCAATCTTTTCTGATATTTTTGAATCAATTGTGGAAGTTTTTATAGACGATTTTTTAGTTGTTGGGAATTAATTCACCACCTGTTTAGGTAATTTAGGAAAAGTTCTAAAAAGATGTGAAGAGACTAATTTGGTCTTAAATTGGAGAAAATGTCACTTCATGGTAAAGGAAGACATTGTTTTAGGCCATAAGATTTATAAAAAATGAATAGAAGTGGATAGAGCTAAAATAGAGATCATTGAGAAGATGGAACCACCAACTTCTGTTAAAGAAATTAGAAGTTTCCTTGGCCACGCAGGTTTCTACCAAAGATTTGAGTTTAATGCAAATTGTTTACAGGCTTTCAAGTGCTGAAGAAGGCGTCGATCACTACACCAATCATCCCATCACCAAACTGAAATCTAGCCTTGGAAGTGAAGGGTGATGCAAGCGATTATGTTGTTGGAGCAATGTTGGGGCAGAAACAAGACAAGATGATACATTCGATTTATTACTCTAGCAAAACTTTAAATGAAGTACAATTAAATTACACTACCCCATAGAAGGAGCTCTTAGCAGTTGTTTTTACTTTTGAAAAATTTAGACCATATCTAGTAGGTTCTGAAGTTACTATTTTTACAGATCATGCAACAATTCTCTACTTACTGGCAAAGAAGGATGCAAAGCCAAGACTTATCCGATGGGTACTTTTACTGTAAGAGTTTGATTTAGAAATTAAAGGCAAGAAAGGTTCGGAGAATTTTGTTGCAGATCATCTATCAAGAGTTGGGTAAACAAAAGAAATGTTGTAGCAACCTGAGATCAGAGACCTTTTTTATAACGACCAGACCCTTACATAACAAGGTCCAACATCTACGATATGCATACCTAGACTTTTCTACAGTTTTGATAAAAAAATTATTAAAAGATCACAAAAAGTTTTATTGATCAAGTAGTAAAGACTTTACAAAAGTTTCTTTTTACAAAATACCAAGATCCATAAAACGTTAGCGTAGTGCAACAAAATGCATATATGACCAAAACAGTGAGTTTGATGGTTGGCCCCTTGAGTGACGTCCAGTCATGCCACCTACTGTATATCCTTACTTACAAAATCTGTAAAATAGGATAAGTATATGATATACTCAATAAGTAGCTCTCACCTAAGGTAGTGCTCAAATGCACAATCACATGCAACATGTCATAAAAACATATGATTGAGACCCAAAACATGAACTTATCATAACTTGAGGTAATCGATTACGCTTCCAACATGAGTTCCATTGTTCTGATAGGAAGATGTGAACTTAAGCAAAACTAACTCATCTGATGATTAGAAGTGGCATGCAGTCAATAGAGCTAGAGTCACATTCGACATCAACCGTTAACATAAACGTAAGATGGGACTAGAGGGGTGCAACGATAGATAACCCTACTAGCCCCTAACATAAGCATAATGTAAGGTTGGGTCTAGAGGGGTTCAACCATACATACTCTGCAAGCCTGGAAGCATAACCTATACCTAAAAATAACTTCATCTGAACATGATCGTGAACATATATAATGCATGGGGTCCCTTATAAAGAAACGTATTTTAACATGTAATGCAACATGACATAATTAATGCAACATAACAAAGGTAAACTACCATATAAGCCACCTAAAGTGAGAGTGAGATCAGCTACTTACCTTGATCGTGATCCTATTTATTCCTAATTATTCCTTATGGTTTGTCCTATGCATTCCATGAAGAGCGCTTATGATTAGTTTTAAGACTATTGTATTAAGGAACTTAATGAACTTATTTATAGAATTATAATTATTAAATCTTGAGAGTATTAGTATAATTACGCTTAATTCTTTAACGATGATGATGATAATAATAATCATATAAGAATAATAATAATAGTAATAATAATGATAATAATTATAGTAGTAGTAGTTGTAGTAGTAGTATAATAGTAGTAGTATGACTACTAGTAGTAGTAGAAGTAATAGTAGAATGATGATGATGATGATAATAATAATAATAATAATAGGAGGAGAAAGAAGAAGAAGAAGAAGAATAGTAGTTGTAGTAAAGAAACTTCAAACTTGGTTAAGTTGTCAATCTTTATTTGATGTCTGTAATCTATAAAGAAGCTTTATTATTTTAATAATATTGTTAATTGATTTTATCTTTCATATTTACATAATTGAAGTTTTATAAAAACTTCTTAAATGTTAAACTAGAAAGAGAAAGAGAAACAAAAGAGAACTTACTTGTGCCAAGAGGAGAGGAGAGGAGAGACTTCCTAGTTTTGTGCCCAAAATGAATCTCTTAACCCCTATTTATAGGAGAAATCTACCATCCTTCCTTTCTTTCCAACTTTCTAGATTTTTCTTATTAAAATCACATATTCTCCAACTTTTTATATCTTTCTTGTTAAAATCATATAATCTCCAACTTTCTAGATCTTTTTTGTTAAAAATCATATATTATCCAACTTTCTAGATCTTTATTGTTAAAATCATATATTTCCCAACTTTCTAGATATTTTTGTTAAAATTATATATTCCCCAACTTTTTAGATCTTTATTGTTAAAATCATATTTTGTAATTATTATTATTTTATTTCCTAGATATTTCATTGCTTAGGTGTTTATTTAATTGTCTTGTTTGTTAATTTTATTTAATAGCCAATAAGATGTATTGACCAATTTTAAAGTCTTAAATTTAGACTTGGAAATTAAATCTCATGTAGAACCTTAAAATTAAAATTCAACATGGAATTTTCTATAATATTTACATACAATCTTTGGATGTTACAATTTTCCAGATGAGTAATTATTTATAGTAGCTCAAATCACTGATATTGAATTTCCATGGTTTGCAGATATTGCTAATTATTTGGTTGCAGGATTATTACCATCAGATTTTACGAAGCAGCAACTAAAGAAATTTCTTCATAATGTTCGCTTCTATTTCTTGAACAATCCATTTGTCTATAGGCAATGTGCTGATGGAATTGTGAGAATCTGTGTTCCTCAATGTGAAGTTCTGGCAATACTGAAGCATTGTCACACAACACCCTATGGAGAACATTTTGGAGGACAAAGGACCGCAGCCAAGGCATTGCAATCGGGATATTTCTGGCCATTCATGTTTAAAGATGATCACAGCAAAACATGTGATAAGTGTCAACGGAAAGGCAACATTGGAATCAAAGATGAGATGCCATTGACTTACATTCTGGAGGTAGAGTTGCTTATGTTTGGGGAATTGATTTCATGGGACCATTTCTCCCATCTAATGGTAACTTGTATATTTTGTTTGTTGTTGACTATGTGTCAAAGTGGGTAGAGGCAGTTACCTGTGCTCAAAATGATGCTAAAACAATTTCAAACTTTCTCCAAACAAACATTATTATTCATTTTGGGACTTCACGTGTTGTAATAACTGATGGGGATCTCATTTTGTTAATAGGATCTATAGTAACTTATTAGCAAAGTATGGTGTTAAGTCTAGAGTTTCAACCCCTTATCACCCACAAGCTAATGGTCAAACTGAAGTTTCGAATAGGTAAATTAAGGGTATCCTAGAAAAAGTTGTTAACCCAAGTAGGAAAGATTGGTCCTGTAAATTATTAAATGCTCTTTGGGCTTACAAAACTGCATTCAAGACCTCTTTAGAAATGTCACCCTATAGGTTAGTTTATGGAAAAGTATGTCATGAACCTTTAGAGTTAGAGCACAAAGCTTTGGGCATTGAAGAATCTTAATTTTGACACCAACGCTGCTAGAGCAGTGAGATTGCTATAGTTAAACGAATTGGAAGAGCACTGTCACTTCTCTTATGCAAATGCCAAAATCTACAATGAAAAAACTAAAGTATGGCATCACAGGAGATTGATTCCAAAGCAATTTGAGAAAGATCAACAAGTCTTACTTTACAATTCGAGACTTAATCTTTTTCCTTGAAAATTGAAGTCTCGTTGGTCTAGACCTTTCACAACATTAAAAGTTTTCCCATATAGAGCTGTTACATTGAGAGATGAAAACAATGGAAGAAGCTTCTAAGTCAATGGACAAAGGATAAAGCATTATTGGGGAGAGAACTTTCGTAGGAAATGTGATTCTCTTCAGTTGCAAACACCTTGATAGAGCATGAACTTTGCAGGAGCATTGTCTAAGCATAATGCTAATTTAATTTTTTCGTTCCCTTTTTATTGCTTTGATTTTTGTTTTATTTTAGAAAACTTTTTAGGAGAATTTTGCATTTGAATTTTAGTTTGATTGAGTTTTTCATATTCAATTTTATTTACTTTTTAGTTAAATTTTGAATTTGATTTTGAGAATTTAGATTTTATTTTATTGGATCTTAATTTTAATTACGAATGATAAATTCGTAAATCAAAATTTTCAAATTTCAATTTCAATTTGCATAATTATCTTTACCTGATTTTGAGATTTTATTTTTGTAGATAATTATGGAAAATAAAGGAGAAATCACTAGAATTGATGTAGCAGAATATTTTGAAGAGAGATAGCAGATTTTTAGTTAAAATTTAAAAAGTTACCTGCAGTAATAAATGCCTTAACGTCCATTTTATAAGGAATGATAGATTTGACAGAGCAGTAATTCTACTGTACAGTTGAGATTTTTTTTTCTTTTTCCTAAAATGATTTCTTTGCATGGATTAATTAAGGAGTTTAAATTTAATTTCATGATTGATTTACCCTTAAATCCTTGCTATTTATATACCTAACTGGTTTACTCTTTTTCATTTGTATCCCCTAATTACTTTATTCTTTATTCTCTAAGAAACCCTCGAAGCATTCAACAACCATGGCCCCTAAAACCAAAACAAGGAAACTTTGAGATTTTGATGTTGACTTCCTTCTTGACGCCCCAGTCACTCCACAGAAAGAAAAAACTATTCAGCCATCTGCGGACGAAACCATTCCCCTGTTGGGTGTGTATGTTCTAAAACTCGAATGACTTGTAAACACGTTCTATTGTCAATAAAGTTGTTATTGATGTTATTCAATAAAGTTGTTATTGAATTCTTTTATAAC
>JAOANK020550333.1:0-12325 GCA_026257165.2 Telfairia occidentalis
GTCGCCATGGCCAAATGGTAACCCCTCGTCACCACCAGGTACGTTATTCCAATAAGATGAAATTAATTGTTTTTTTTCTTCTTCTATTTGGATGGACATGGTGATGTGAATTTTAATATATTGTGCAATTTTATGTATTGTATTTAAGCATGTTATAGTGTGGTATTCTGTCAAAGAACATGGTAGAATGTATAGGTTAGCTAGCTAATTTAAGTTAGTAATTAGATCATGCTGCCTCGAGGACGTGGGGCTGGTAGATATCAAAACTTAACAGAACGTCTTCGGCTTCCAGCTTGGTTGAAGGTCTTCGGCTTCCAGCTTGTTAAAGAACTTCAGCTTCGAGTTTGTGGAAGGTTTTCGGCTTCGATCTTGTTGGAGATCTTCAGCTTTGAGTTTGTGGAAGGTCTTCAGCTTGGAGCTTGTTGAAGAACTTCGGTTTTGAGTTTTGTTGAGGAACTTTAGGTTTGGCTTGAGCTTGATCTTGGAGTCTCCGACTTGTAGCTTGTTAAATGTCTTATGCTTTCAGCTTCTTGAAGGTCTTCTGCTCGTAGCTTGTTGAAGCTCTTCTACTTGTAGCTTCTTGAAAGTATTCTACTTGTAGCTTGTTGAAGGTTTTCTGCTGGTAGCTTGTTGAAAGTCTTCTATTTGTTGAAGCTTTCTTTAGCTTGTCTTCAAATTCTCCAAATCTTCAGAGTCTTCTAATCTTCGAAGTCTTCAAAGTCTCCAAAGTCTTTTATCTTCAGTCTTCAAAGTCTTAGAGTCTTCGAGGACTTCAAGTCTTCATAGATTCTTCAATCTTCTAGGAGTAAATTCTTTGACCTCCCCCAAATGAAAAAGTGGTTTCTCTATTTATAGAGCTTTCATAGGCTTTATTTGAGCTTGGGCTTAGTTGGATTTGGGTTCATTCTTTGGACTTGGGCTTATTTGAGTTTTGGGATCAATTCTTTCTTTGGGCCCAATTTGTCCAAAATAGGTTTAAGCTTTAGGCTTTTGACCCAGTACCATAATAAGTTTGCACTTATCGAGCCTGGTCCAATTTATTTTAGACTAATTCAGTTTTGGTCCAAATTATCATTTGATCATGAACCACATCCTGATTTTAATTTGGTCGGGTGGGACTAGCTACCAAGATGACACGTAGCATCTTTTGATTTGCTAAAATTGATCATTTGAGAACAAAAAAACAAGAAACAAGAAAGTTGATTTTGTTACATTATTTCCAAAATTTTTACACAATTTTGAAAATGTCTAGGCTTATAGAAAAAGTTCTAATTTCACCTATAGTTGATAAAAATAAATTAGTTAAACTATATCTTTATTCATTGTATTTTTTTTAGTTTGAGTTATGTATTCATTTTTTGCCTTCCAAAGGAGATGCGGGGTTTAAATTTTTGGGATATTGAAGGTTTTGATAAAGCTTTACTTGCAAAACAATTTTTGAGGATCCTAAATAACCCTCGGTTGTTGTTGTCGCGGTTAATAAATAGAAGATATGCTTCAGACTCGTCTATTCTATATGCAGAAGGTACTTCTCGATCCTCTTTATTTTGGAAAGGAATGATTTGGTGCAAGGATCTATAGTTTGGCGTGGGTTAAGGTGGAGAGTGGGAGATGGTACTACTATTGATTTTTTTTAATGATCCGTGGATCCGTCGTGAGACTATGTTTCGGCCAATTACCCCATCCTTGGGGGGGCGTTGGAAGGTGGCAGATTTTATAACCTCGAATAGAACTTGAGATATTAGAAAGTTGGTGTCAATTGTGGATAGGGATGATGTGGAGTAGATTATAAAGATCCCACTGAGTAACACTGTTAGTCCAGATTCCTTGGTGTCGCACTATGGCAAAGGTGGCTTCTACTATGTGAAGAGTGGATACAAATTGTATATAACACTCTCAACACAAGGAGAAAGTTCAAGCTCACGATCTTTACATGAGAGATGGTCAAAGTTGTGTAGTTTACAGATTCTTATGAAGATTAGACATTTCGTTTGGCAGTTTTGTCATGATATTCTCCCTACTATGCTTAACTTGAGTCGGCGAAAAATTGATGTATAAATGTATGTCCGCTATGTCGGCCATCCCAAGAAAATACAATACATATATTTTTTGAGTGTGAATGTGCAAAGTTGTTATGGACGACCCTGCTACGTCACACTCGAAAGTGGATACGTAGAGATCCATCCGTGTATTGGAAAAATGGAGGTGTTTGGAAGAACGTTTGTCAAAAGATGAGCTCGTGGTGTCAAGTGTGCTATGTTGGGCGATTTGGAATGATAAAAATGCTATAATACATAGGAATTTGATAGCGGATGTACCTATACGTGCTACATGGATTATGGACTATTTGGAGGAAGTGACTTCTTGTTGTGCGCAATAGTCTCAAAATGATGGTCTTTTACTTGGGGGGAGTGGAGGCACGAGATGCTCTATATGGACTACGCCAGAGAAGGGTTGGATGGTAATAAATGTGGATGCTAAATGTGATATGCAGGGAGGGCGAACAGGGACGGACATAGTGTGTTATGACTCTGGTGGGGAATTGATAACTACAATGATGAACCAGTTTGAGGTTCCCTTCAAGCCACCAAAGGCTGACCTTCATGCTATTCTGGAAGGAGTTCGTTTGGCTGGTCGGTTGGGGATTGAATCATTGGTGGTGGAATCAAATTCCTTGGTGGAAATCAACATGGTGGTGGGATCCACCTTTTTAGCAAATGAAGATGGTGCATGGTTAAGGGATATTGCTAAGGCTTCCAAGCAGTTTAAGTCAATTGTTTTGCACCATGTCCGTTGTTCAGTAAATGGTGCTGCTCACTTGGTGGCAAAAAAGGTTCTAACTTATCCATATCCTATGTTGTGGCTTACAAATTTTCCTATTTGACTCTCCTCCTTTGTGAGGATGAAGTTTTGTAATGTTGTAGCCTTTGGGTGTTCTGTTTGAGTTTTATATAAGTTTGTTTATCAAAAAATAAAATAAAATAAAATAAAAAGGTATGTATTCATTCTCTAAACTCGGGTACGTTTTAATTATGTTTTTAAATTTTGATTATGTTTTTATTTTACCATATTTGGTGGTTAAGCATTTAATTAGAGTGCTAATTTTGGTTGGAGCATTTAACCAACAAAGACTCAAAGTGATGATCGAGCTAAGTGCTCGTAATTAAAGTTTTACTTAAATACTTATAATTAAAAAAAATTAGTGAAAAAATATTTAAAAAGTACAATCAAATGTAATACATCTTTAATTTCTCCTAACATGATTAAAATGGTTAAAATGTGCAATGACTAGAGATGTCAGATGTTTGGCAGCATCTAAAATATGAAAATAAATAGAAATTATAAAAGTAACTCTTAGCTTCTTTTATCTTCTCTCTTGTTCACTCTTTCATCAAAAAACCTTTTTTTTTTAACATAAGCGCCCAAAACCATTAACCACCGGAGTGATTTTAGAACAAAGTTATTAACCAAAGTAATATAATTATAATAACTATCGTAAAAAAACGTTTAATTAGAAATGATTGTAATGTTTGGTTCCACAATTTTAAAAGTGATTTTAATATGATTAAAGTGATTTTGAGTTATTAATGTTTATTTTTAACAATGATTTTAGAATCATCAATTTTAAAAATGGAATTATACTTGGAAAAAAATAAAATAAACGTCGCGATAAATAAATTATTGGGAGAAAAAAAAGTTAGATATGGAGACAGATAAATATTTGATTGGGTATTTGTAATGCGTAGCTAAAATTTTTGCTATATTTGCAAATATAGCAAAATTTTTTGAAATTAGGTTTTCATTTTTTCGTTATTACAATTTTGTCCTCCTTATTTATCAATGATATATGTATATCAGTGATATACCTAATATGAAGTATATCAGTACTATAGTATATTATTGATATACCTTAACATGAAGTATACCAATGATCATTGATATATATATAAGGTATATTAATAGTAATTAGCTGATATACCTAAAATGAAGTATATCCCTGTTATTACCTTTTTTTTTAGTTCAACGACATGTGGCGGTAGAGATTCGAACCTCCAACCTTTGAGTTGAGGATACATGCCTTAATAAGTTGAGTTATCCTCAAATTGACATATCTTTGTTATTAGAATGATATATCTAATATACCTATAATATGAAGTATATAGATTATATATTAAATTATAGATAATTAACAAATAATGAGTTATATAGTTTATCAAGTATATCATTCATATACTTTCTATAAGGTGTATTAATAATATAGTTAAGATACCTAAAATGAAGTATATATCTCTACTGCTACTTTTTTTTAGTTCAATCACATGTGGCGGTGAAGATTCAAACCTCTGATCTTTTGGTCGATGATACATGCATTAACAAGTTGAGCTATGATCAAATTGACATATATCTCGGTTGTTATTGATATACCTAATATGAAGTATATCTGTTACATTAAATAAAGGAATGCTATCTTTTCTATATATAAAAAAAAGAATGATATACTTCATATTATTTATACGAGCATTATAAATTTGATATACCAAGAAAGTTGACAAAAACTAGTTTTTAACTCTTTGTCTTTCTCGTTTGAACAATATGTTGCATAATCAACTACCTTTTGAATATTAAACTTGTTGTTTGAGGTTTATTTTGTTGAAAAGAATTTTTGCATTGCCTTTTCTATTTCAACCTCTTTGGTGGACATCGTTCATTTATAACTTTCATAAGTGAAGCCGACATACCCAATATCTCATTATTTACTCTTTTTAACTCTTTTAATTTTCTTCTTCAAGTAAGTTTAGTTTGCATTTTCTTATTATTGTCTTTTTTAAAAAAAAAAATATTATTCTTTGTCATCTTATTTTTCTTAATTTAGGTTTTTTTTTCTGTATTTATTCTTCAACAAAAATTTAGAAATAGGGTGTAAATTTTTTTTTAATTATAGGTACAAGAAGGATGACTGAAAACTAATACAAACAAGTTAATTAAAGATAAACTATTGAACAATAAATCAGTGATACACTTGATATTAAGTATATCACTTGTATACTTATTATTATATATACAAAGAAAATAATATATCAACAATATATTATGTATCAGATAGATCAGTAACATATCATTGATATTATTAATGTACTTGATACTATGTATATCGTTGATATACTTCTTATTACATGTACCGACAATATACTTATATTAGGTATATCAATGATATATCATTAATATATCACTAATATACTTGATACAAAATCGCATGCATTAAAAGAAACCACTCTTTTAAGGGTATTTCAGACTTTTCCGCATTTTGGGTTGAGCTGGACCTAGATTTTTTGCTATATTTTTAAAATATAAATATGGTTGCTAGATTTGTAATATTTTATTTATTTTTTTGTCATATTTGCAAGAACCCCATTAAATAGAGGGTGAACAAAATTTAGTGAAAAATAAAATTTAATAAATACAAAAAAAATTTAGAGAGCCAACAAAATTTAGAGAGATACAAATATTTTATAGTGAAAAATTAGAGAGAAAAGTTTTGTAGAGAGAGAAAAAAGTTAAAGGAGAGAAGAAACAAATTTAGAGAGAGAGAACAAATTAAAGAAGGTTAAAAATTTTAGGAAGAAAAAAAGTTAAAAATAGACAAAAAAAAATCAAAGAAAAAAAATGAAAGAGAGGATTAACAAAAATTTTAGAGAGTCGGAGAGAGAAACAAAAATTTTAGTGAGATAAAAAATAATTTTCTCAAAATTTATGGTGAAAATAAGGTGAAATAGACTGACAATGTTGCAATTAAAATAATGATCATTTTAAAAATAAATTTTTAATTAATGTTTTGACAAAACGCCACTTGAAAAATTACCTCCAAAGTGATTAATGGAGAATCACTTAAAGTTATTTTTGGATATTCCTAAAATCACTTATGTATCATTGTGAAACATCCACTAAATGGGTAATTGGGTAGCAAAATTTTTTACTATTTTTGTAAATATAGCAACCATTTTTAAGTTTTGCAAATATAACAATTTCTTTTTAAATCATATTTTCGCTTTTTGGTTATTCCAATTCTACCATCTTTATTTTCATACCAATGATATATCTAATATGAAGTATATCAATAATATACATATATCATTGATATACCTATATGAAGTATATCACTGGTATACTAAATCAAAGATCTACTTAATATGAAGTATATCAATGGTGTACTAAATCACATAAAATATTTTTACTCATTTTACTTCTTTAATTTCCTACTTTAAATAAGTTAAGTCAACGTTTTCATATATTTGTTATCTTTCTTTTTATTAAAAAATTACTTTTTCATTCGCCACTTCCTTTTTTTATTTAGTTTCTCTTTTATTTTCATCATTTATTTTTTAACAAAAATTTAGAACTTATAGAAAAATCATTAACCTTAGGCACAATAGAGATTATTGAAAACTATATAGAAAAAAGTTAATTATAGATTAGCCATTGGCGTAAATTAGTGATATATCTAATACTAAATATATCGTTGATATACTTCTTGTTACATATATCAAGAAAATAGTTTATCAACAATATCATTGATACTCTTAAAATCACTTTTATCTATTTGCCGAATATCATTATTTTAAAAGTAATTTTGCCAAAGAAAAAAATGATTATGACCACACCAAAATTATTCCTAAACATACTCTAAATACATCTCAAGTTGTAACTCAACTCCGAAGAAAATAGCACACAAGTGATTAATTTTTGGAGTTTGTTTGTTTATTTTTGTATTATATTAGTAAAAAAATTAGATTTATCAATCAATTGGTGGTTGAAATATGGTCAATAAAAATATTAGTAGGAGTATTCGATAGATTCTTTAAAGATAAGATTATCTATATTTATATCATGCACACCATAGAAAATAAATGTTGTGTACTTAAAGTGTCACAAATGTTAGAAGATTTTAGAGAGAGTACACACCAAAAATGTGAATAATTCTCAGCATAGAGAGGACTAAAAGCACTGAATATAATGGTACTGAGTAATACATGTGTAAGAGACATAATGGGTACTCAATAACAAAACATAAGTAGCCAAAGTAATAAAGAATAACCTAGAAAGTAATTAAGTAGATTAACATTCTATCAAAGTGTAATGCAAATTCATAGAAAATAAAGCATGGTAGATAAACAAACCGAGCATTACTGAACTAGTTAAATGCACATTTTCTTGACTAAGAGGTCATGGGTTCGAATCCTCCTAACCCCCACATGTTGTTGAATTAAAAAAAAAAAAAGCATTGTAGACAGAACGCAGACCTTAGGGTAAAAGATAAGCTTCAGGGATTTGATAAATTATTCAAGCATAAGTTGACTTATTCCAATTTGATCAAACTTTTGAAATGTCTTATTATTATTTTTAAATTATTTTTTGATTTCTTAATAATATACTAAATTTGATTAAAATTTAGCCATTTAAACTTTGTTTATAAATTTTGATTACCATCGGAGCACAAAGAGTAGAAATGATTTCTTGGCTTATTGCATTTTATATTGATTAGTTTTCAGATTTTAGTTATTCTTATATTGTTTTATTGAAAAATTAGATTCATCAACTAATTAATAATTGAAACGTGTGGCCAACACTAATATTAGGAGTAATATTTGATGTATTTTTTTTTTCTAGTAAAAGAAAAATATAGGTAGAATCTATTTATTTATTAAATATAAATTACAATTCGATTTTTCAACTTTTTATGTCTATTTTTAATTTCCTAAATGATACATGTACATATGATGAAAAAAAATCACACTCATAATGACTTATTATAATTCAACTCCTTTCTATTGTTTTGGGAATTATCTTAAATATATTCCAAACTCAAATCATCTTGCAGTTTAAGAATATATCTAAATCTCAATTACCCAACATATACAAGTTTCAATTATGTAAAATCAAATAACCAATTGAAACAAGTTGCCTAAGAATTGATAAATAAACTAATCTATCAACCTAAGCCAGGAGCAATCACATACAATCAGTATAATAATAAGGAAGAGAAAGAAAGACATTAGATTTATACTGGTTCACCCAATGTGGGCTACGTCCAGTTCTCTGCTACCGTTGCACGTTCTACTAAATCCTTCAAGGAGAAGTACAAAGAAGATTATAACCATGCTCAAGGAATTTCTCACAATTTTTACTCAGGGAAAAAAGTCTCGCGAATCACTCGAACACTCAATCTCCTTATAGAATAGAGTACAAGAATCACACCCTCACACACTCACAAAATCATTCACTCTAGATCTCTACATCTCTTGATCTCTCTAGATCTCTCTGTATTTCTGTGTATTTATATATTTTGATTTCTGGAGTTATAAGTGTATTTATGAAGGCTCACACCAAAACCTAATAGAAAAAGGAAATGTTGCAAACCATTTCCTAAAAGGAAAAAGTGATTAGATTTCCTTCTTTAGTTTTGACTCCACTTCTCTCAACAATCTCCCACTTGAAGACAAAACAGTGCAACATGTCTCGTCTACAAAAGGTAGCAACTCCTCTTCTAATCTGGGAGGAGTCTAATTGAAGTTGCACATAACTTCAGTTTATCAACGGGGACGACTTTGGTAAACATGTCTGCTGGATTCTGACTTCCTGCAACTTTCTTGAGCACCAACACATCATCCTCCAAAATTGATATGATGAGTATGTGTTTCGTTCTTTAATAAAACACTGGATTATTCGCTAGATGAATGACACTCTGACTGTCACAATGCAATGTGCCCTTTCCCAAATTCAAACCAAGTTCTTCTAAGAAAGACTTAAGCCAGATCATCTATTTACTGGCTTCAGTAACTGCAAGATACTCGGCTTCTGTAGTAGATTGAGCAACAATCTTCTACAATCTCGAAACGCAACTGATCGCAGTCTCTCCCAAGGTAAACACATAACCGGTGGTACTGTTTCTACCATCTGTATCACCAGCCATATGTGAATCCACAAAACACTGTAGTTTGAAATCTGACTTTTCAAAGTCCAATGCATAACTGGATGTCCCCCTCAGGTATCTAAAAATCCATTTCACTGGTTTCCAATATTGTTTACCTAGATTGCTCATGTATCTGCTCACTACTTCCACTACATGGGCAATGTCTGGTCTTGTGCAAACCAAAGCATACATTAAGCAACCCAGTTCTGAAGCATATGACACTCTAGCCATATCATCTATCTTATGTTCATCTCTGGGTGATTACTCCTTAGATAATCTGAAGTGTGAAGCTAGAGTACTTACTAGCTTTGCATTATCCATGCGAAATCTAATTAAAACTTTTTTCACCTATTCTTCTTGTGACAAAGTGAATGTGTCGTTCTTCCTTTTTATTATCATGCCTAGAATTTGTTTAGCAACTCTCAAATCCTTCATATCACATTCTGACGATAGTTCAGCCTTCAGAATTTCTTTCATGCTGGCTCCTACTATCAGCATATTGTCAATATACAACAGCAGTATGATGTACGAGTTACCCTAAGTCCTGATGTAGCAACAATGATCTACCTGACATCTCTGAAACCCACTATTGCTCATAAAACTGTGAAACTTCTTATACCATTGTCTGGGAGCCTACTTGAGACCATATAAGCTCCTTTGAAGTTTGCACACCTTTCTCTCCTACCCCTACTCCACAAAGCCTTGTGGATGCATCATGTAAATCTCTTCCTCTAAATCAGTATAGAGGAAAGCTGTTTTTACATTCATCTATTCCAAGAACAGATCTTCCTCTGCCACAATTGAAAGCGTCATTCTAATCGTTGTCAACTTCACTACATGAGAGAAAATTTCATTGAAGTCAATGCCTTCCTTCTGCTGAAGCCTTTGACTACTAACCTCACTTTGTACCTCTTACTGCCATCGGGTTCCTGCTTTATTTTGAACACCCATTTTTTGGGCAAGCCTTTCTTACCTCTAGGTAACTCTATTAGTTGCCATGTCTGATATGCAACAACGAATTCATCTCATCCTTCATGGCCAACTCCCACTTGACAAAATATTTAGATTGAGTTGCCTCTTCATAACATTTTGGCTCTCCTCTGTCAGTCATTAAGATGTAGTTCAATGTAGGGGAATATCTCTGCGGTGGTCTAATGGTTCTGCTCGACCTTCTCACTGCAGTAGGTGTTGTACTCTGAATTTCTTCAGTCTCTATAGCTGAACTGTCAGATTTCACAGTCTGATCCTCTGTTTCCTATACTGTTTCATCAGGAGTAGTAACTGTCTCATCTTCAATCCTCACTGTCTTGGTTTCAACCCTAGGAGGAATTACTATATCAACTTCCTCTTCTTTACTCACATCTGCTTTCGATTTGTCGAGTTCAGCATTTGTTCTGTCTTTGTACAAAACCTCTTCATTGAAGATCACGTCTTTGCTTTTGACTATTTTCTTGTTTTGTTCATCCTAGAACTTATAGCCCATCTCAGCTCCCCCAGATCCAATAAGTAACACTTCTTAGATCTGGCCTCCAGCTTACTTCTCTTTGCAGCATCAATGTGAATGTGGGGCACACACCCAAAAACCTTAAGATGTGAAAGGTTTATCTGCTTACCACTTTAGACTTCTTCAGGAAACTTGAAGTCTATCGATGTGGTCGGGCTCCTATTGATCAGATAGGTAGCTGTGTTGATAAATCGACCCAGAACATCTTAGGCAATCCTGCATGTAGTCTCATGCTCCTGGAACGTTCATTTTCAACATCCTGTGCATTCGCTCTGCCATACAATTCTACTGTGGTGTCCTTGTTATTGTCTTAATCATTACGATCTCATTGTCTGCACAGTACAGTTTATACTCACTATCAACGTACTCGTCGCCGTTGTCGAATTTCAGGTTCTTAACCTTTAGACCTGTCTCATTCTCAACCGTAGCCTTCCAGATCTTAAATGTTGAAAACACATCGGACTTGTGTTTGAGAAAGTAGGTCTGCACCTTCCTGCTCGAATTATCTATGAAAGTCACGTAGTATCTGGAACCTCCTAGGGAAGATACCTTAGATGGTCTGCACACATCAGTGTGAACTAGCTCTAATTTTGTAGACTTCAAAACTGTCCCGGTCTTCACAAAGCTGACTTTCTTCTGCTTCTCGAAGATTCAACCTTCACAGAACTTGTGTTTGACTGCTTTGAGTCCTTCCAGCTTCCCTGTTGAGTGTAGAATCTTCATGCCCTTCTCACTCATGTGTCCGAATCTATTATGTCATAGATCTGTATGACTTGTATTGTCCACAACAGCTACCATGTTCTTGTCGTTGTTGTTTACATACAAAGTCCCTAACTTGCTCCCCTTGGCAATCACTATGGCTCCCTTGGTGACCTTCCAATTTTCATGCCTTAAGGTGACTTCACAGCCTTCACTATCTAGTTGTCCCACAGAAATTAGATTTTTCATCATACTTCAGACGTGACGTACCTTGCGAATGTTCCAGACTAAACCATTCACATTTTAAGACTTACATCACCAATCCAAATAGCATCTAGGGGCTCTCCATCAGCTAAATAAACTTTTCTATGATTTCCAACAATGTAGTTTACAAGAATGTCCCACTGCCCTATCGTGTGAAAAGATGCTCCTGAATCAATTATCCAAGTATGATTGCATTCTCAATTGCTAACACTATTGCATCATGTAACTCATTTGCTACAACATTTGCTCAAGCTTCATTCCCCTCATTATGCTTTGGAGCCTTGCAGTTCCTCTTCAGGTGACCGGGTCTTTCCATAGTTCCAACACTTGAATTTACTGTTTCTAGACTTACTTCTGTTGTTCTTCGACTTTCCTCGATTCCCTTAGCTTCTATTATTTTTTCACCCTCTTTCCACATTTAGGGTTGTTCCTAAGGTAGCGGCAACATTTGAATCCTTCTGGCGAATCTATTCTGCTAGGGCCACATCTTGTACTTGAGAAAATTGTAGACTTTCGTTTCCACATAATTTGAAATTGCAGTCTTCATGGTCTCCCAGCTATCCGACAAAGACTTTAACAGTAGTAGAGCGTACACCTCGTCCTTGAGCTCTAAATCAATAGCAGCTAGTTTGTTCCGAGGGCTTCTTGTACATGCTGGACAAAGCCGTAATCAGGCCTCTAGTAGTGGTTTTCTTCGCGACACTGCTCTGAATATTCTTACTCAAAGTTAGTCAAATAATCCCCAAAACTTTCATGTCCAACTTCGTCCATTCTAATTCTTTCATACCTTCTAGCTTTCCATCCAGAGGCATGTCCAAATCTTTGGAATGTAAATAATCCATGAACCGAAGTCCGTACCATTAAATTGCCACTAGTTTTTCTTTTCCTCC
>JAOANK020550435.1:0-12324 GCA_026257165.2 Telfairia occidentalis
TTTAAAATCATGAATATAAAGATTTTTTTTTTTTTAGTTTGAATATGAAGAGATTGAATATAAATTTTTTTATCAATAATTAAATAAGTTATACATTTAATTTCAACCATAAATTCTGAAGGTTAGATCATTAAATATTTTTTTTTTATATTTACATATTAAAATAAAAAATTATTAAAAATATATTTTATAAATGTAGTAATACAAAGAACATTAAAATTATGATAATAAAAAATAATATAAAATTAAATTATATATCAAACTTATATAAATATTTGAATAATAATGAGTTAGTTAAAATCATTAAATTTTATTATTTTATGTAGCAATTAAAACTACAAATTTTACATCTATTGCAGGCATTACAGAGTAGTATATATATACTTAAGTATGGAGGTGAAAGAAATTGTTTTAGACAGTATTAACCTTCGCTTTTCTAAAAATACCCTAATTATCCTTCCTTTAAAGGAAATCGACTTTTCTCTCTCTCCCACTCATCTCTCACATTTCTCTCTCATCTACGCCCTCTTTCTACTCATCAAAATTATCTCTCACATATTAACTTCTGATTATTATTCCTCGCCCCAACCAAATTGCATTTCTCTAAAAAAATACTTCAAAATTTAATTTAAACAGTTCTGTCAATTTATTTCAAAAGTTAGATTTCAAATATATAGCAATACTTTTAATTATAACTAACAAGTATGTGAAAAATTAGAATATGATATAATATTAAAAACAAATATTGAGTTTGTTTTAAAAAAAAAATAATATAAAAGTTGTGTTAATTTATTTCTAAAATTAATTATAACATTTATATCACTTTATTAACAATTCTAATTAATCATGAAATTTCAAAATTTTGGTAACTTTCTTCAATTCCTACAACTATATAAAGAGCGTCAAACCAAGTATAGCTTAATTGGTTAAAGCATAATCTCTTCAATCAAAAGGTCGTGGGTTCGAATTCTTATTCCAACACATATTGTTGAACTAAAAAAAAACTATATAAAGAGCTCTATTTTCTTTAATTCTAATTAATTAACTATAGTTCTATGCTTTATTTAACCTTCTTCTATAAGTCTCTTCTTCAGTATTTTTTATTTTTATTTTTTAACTATAATTCTAAAATTAAATTTTTCTTCAAAAGTTGTGTTAGTCTAGTTTATTAATGAGCAAAGTCACCACTAGGTTTACAAATTGGGGGTAAATCCCTCATCAACCAAAATAAATAGCCCAGAAAAATTCCCGTCTGTCAACATAGTTCATTTTATTCTACTCTTTAAATTGTTTATTAAAAAGCCATATTAATTTTCATAAAAAAAAAAAAAAATTAAAAATGAATTCGACATAAACATATTATTTATTGGAAGTCATATTTCAAGATATATTCGCAATTTTGTCAAAAAACAATGACTTAGATTATTTTTTTATGCCCAATTTAAATACAAAATGTACTAGTAAAAACAAAAAAAATAATTAAAAGGACCATAAGTAAATTTGATACATGTATTTTATTAGTCATTTATATATACTAGCGTGAAAGTCTAGTTTTATTTAATTATTTTTAGTTTACTAATATGTGAGGGTTCTGACCTTTTAATTGAAGATATGTGCCTCTATTTTAACTATGTTCAAATAAAGTCTAGTTTTATTTTGTTGTATATATATAAAAAAAAGAGTTTATTATTCTACTTAATTAAATGTCAGAATTGAATATTTAAATCAAATAAGTTTTTTATTTTATTTTTTTATGTACTATGTACATACTAATTAATGAAAATGTCTATTTAATTGTAAATCCGATGCAGATTTTATCACTATGTTTATAGGTGATTTTTTCTTCTTCTTAAGAATAACATATATAAATGGTTTGATCACAGAACTTAAAAACAAAAAAAATCAATTACTGATGGTTACTGTTAGGTTAACTTGCAAGTTTAGTTTATGAACTTTTAAGGTTGCATTTCATAATTATTTGAATTTTGATTTTGTGTCTAATAAATTCTTGAAGTTTAAAAGTGCATAATAGATAATTGAATTTTCAATTTTGCATTTAATAGATCTCTGTCATATTATTCGACATTTTTGAAAATTCATAAAAATATCAGACATAAATTGTAAAGTTGGGGCCGATACAAAATTTTATTTGTATTTGATAGGTCCATAAATTTTTTGGCATTTTAGACACATTTTAAAGTTCAAATTCTTATTTACATCATTGAGAGAAAATAAATAAACAACATTACAAATTGATATTTATTTAATTAAAAAAAAATGAACCAAAAACAATAAATTTAAGTATAAGATGCTGAAGAAAAATAATTTTAAGAGAATAAATGAAAAGAAAAAGTAAATTGGGAAGAGAAAGTTTTTCTTCTAATAGTTCTGTACAGTATACATATACATAGATATAGAAATATATATCGAAAATTTGAAAATATATTAACTAATTTTAGTTAGTAAAAATAAAGTTTTTAAATTAGATTAAACTATAACATTGGTTAATTTATCATTTTTAATATTATTATAATAAATTAATTCTATTTGATTTATATCAATTTATTTATTTTACAAAAAAGTTTCAATCGGATCCTTAACGTGTCATTTTTTTCTTTTCCAAATAAGTTCTTATTGTTCACAAAATATTAAAATTGATCAAACTAAAATTTAAAATTGAGCTAAGAATACCTAATGTTTAATTTGGTGAAAAAGATTTGTAAATCCAATAAGAAATCCACCAATTTCACATGACTTAACATGCAGTAACTTACCATACTTAAAAATTGAGGGTAAATTATATAAAATATTCATCAACTTTGAAGTTGGTTTAAAAACTATTCATATATTTTCAAAAGTTTCCATACTATTTCTTGAACTTTACTAAATGTTTTAAAACTGTCTTTTAAGTAAAACTCTATTAAAAATTTAACAGAAAATTGAGGTGGCTGTTAACAGGACATCTTTTGTGAAAGATAACATGACCTCGCTTAAAAATTGAGACAAACCCATAGAAAAAAAATAACCGTAGGGCTTTTTTCCCCGTTTCTTCAAAGTAAATATAAACTTCTTTTTCACGGTTACTTTTTTTCCCCTTATAAATCAATGAGTTTGCCTCAATTTTTAAATGAGGTCACGTCATCTTCCACGTATGGACGCTCTATTGGCACCCATCTCAATTTTCTGTTAAGTTTTTAACAGAGTTTTAGTTAAAAGGTAGTTTTGAAATCGTTAGTAAAGTTAAAGGATATTATTGAAATTTTTGAAAGCATAAGAATATTTTTTAAATAAATTACAAAGTTAAGAGGTATTTTATATAATCTAGCCAAAAATTTAAAATACTGATTCTTCAATGATTTTTTTAAAAGACAAATATTGTAATTTTAACTTTAAACTTGAAAAAGTATGGTAATATTTATTCTTTGATAAATTTTTGTTCAAAATATCATTAAAAAGATACTTTCATATGCGTTCAATGACCACAAAACATATATAAATAATAAAATGAATAGAATTACCAAGAAAAATAATATTAGGGCTCAATTTTTGTAAAAATTTGTGAGTTTTTCTTTTGGAAAAGAAAAATTTGTGCATTAATTTGTGAGTTTTGACAAAGTTATTTGATGGTTAATTTGTGCATTAATCAAACTTAATTTAGTGAAGTATTTTATTTCATTAAAATTAGTGAATTAACGAAGAATTCTACATTATTTTTTGTTAAAATTAATGGATGAATTAGTAAAAATTGAATAAATAATTAAATTGTAATATTTATGAAATCTAAAGGCTAATTTGATGGCATTAAAAATTTATTAGTCAAAATTGATTTTTTTTTTTTTTTAAACCTTTATGATCTGGAACAGTGGGCCATTCGACGGTAGTTCCCAACTTCCCATAAAGGACAAAAGTCAGATATAAAATGCCTTTGCTGAGTCCTACTTGACTCAGAAGAAAAAAAGGAAATAAAAAAGTTTTTTTCTCTTTTCTTTTTTTGTCAAAAAGTTAGATGGCTTATTCAATTCAAGGGCCAATGGGCAATCTGGAAGCCACGTCATCAAGGCTCCCCACCTTTTGTTATTTGCCTCGTCACATCCCAAACTTACAAAAAAGTTTATACTTAAGGAGTTGGAACTCAACATACACCCTTTTATCCTTTTTTCTCAAAAAGAAGAAAAATATTTTATTTTATTTTTTTAATAAAAATTTAAAACATTACGTCAACATAATAGTGAATATTGCCTTTCTTGAAAACGAATATGCAGAAATATGCTACTTTTTTTTTTCACATTTTTTACATTTGGTTTTTCTAAAAGAAGATTTTATCTACATCGTACCATGAAAAAAAAGAAGATTAAAACACTGATTTAAGTCTTAGTTTATGTCTCAATTTTTTATTCTATTTTACTTTCGAATCTTTTAAATATTCTATTTTAAAATGGGTTTTTTTGGGGAAAAAAAAACCACAAATGTAAAATTATTTTAGTTTTTATCATTTATTTACTTTTTAAATTATTTAATATGAACTTAAATTAGTTTTAGTTCAACAATATGTGGGGTGAAAATTTGAACCTATTTTTTTTTCGGTTCGAGGAGAGGTTGGCAAAAACTAACACCTAAGCATTTCTTTATTCATTTATTTGATGAGCATTTATCTACCATGTTGACATATTTGAAAATACTTAGGGTCCATTTGATAACCATTTCTATTTTTTATTTGTGGTTTTTTTGTTTTTAAAAAACCAAAACTATATATATTTGATAACTATTTTTTGTTTTTTGTTTCTGAATAACAAAAATTCAAACATGTTTGATAACTGTTTTTTGTTTTCTGTTTTTAAAATAGTTATGGAGATATGTTAGAAAGAGAAAAATATGTGGAGACATGAATAATAAACGTTTAAAGACATAAAAGATAAATTTTGTAGAGAGAAAAATAAGTGAGAGAAATTTTAGAAGAAGAATTTTAGTTGAAGTTATTAAAAAAAGTAGTTAGAAACGGAAAAAAAGTTAAAGTGAGGGAAATTTTGGACAAAAAATGAAAGAGAAGGAGAAAAATGTAGAAGAACAACAAAGTTGAGAGTAAAAGATATGATAGGAGAAAAAAAAATAATATTTGTAGTGAGAGAAAATTTAGAGAGAAAAACTTCGATAGAAAAAAGTTAAAGAGAGATATTTGTTAGATAATAAAAATAAGTAAGAGAGAAAAAAGTGAGAAAGTAATTTTAAGATAAATATATTAGAGAAAATGATAAATTTAGATATAGAAAAATTTAAGAAAAATATTAAATTTGTAAAAAGAGAAAAGTTCTAATGTGTGAGGGCAAGTAATCCTATGAACTATGCCATGAGTTTTAAGGAAGGGGGAGAAGGAACAAAATTCACCGCCACCATATGTTTGAATCATTTTGATGGATGTACTTAGAATGAAGGATTTCAACTTGGGTTTTGAATTGGATGAATGTTTGAAGAGCTTCTGATTTGGATTGTAAGAAATATATCCATGTGTATCTAGGGAATGCATCAATGAATGACATATAATACTTGCTACCATTTCTAGAGATAATTTGGAAACGGCCCCACAATCAGTTTATATAAGTTGAAGTGGTGCAATGTAGGTAGTAGAAGAAGAAAATGGAAGTTTATGTATTTTGCCAATGGCACATGATTGACACAAAAGTGTTTTTTATTTATAGTAGAGATATTACAACTTTTAAGGACATGGTATACAATAGTGGGGAATGAATGACCTAGTCTATTATGCCATAGAATGTCATTAGCAGACATTGAAGTGTGGGAGTTTTCACTGCTAGGCAAAGTTGTAAAGGAAGATGAGTTGTTGGGGGATTGGACTTATGACGTGAGACAGGGTGGAAACCAAGGATGAACTTTTGGGATGTGCCTTCATCATATTGAATTTGTATAATCCTTCATGAAGTTGTCCTTGAAGAAAAGTTTTCTCAATCGTTTGATCCTTTACAAAGCAAGTGTTAGCATGGAATTCAAAAAATACAGCATTGTCTTTTGCAAATTGACTAACACTAAGCAAGTTTTTAGTCATGGAAGGAACATGAAGTAGGTTTTGAACTTTGAAAATGTGAGGGATAGAACTTTCCGATTGGACACAAGATGAATTAATAGGCTGAAGTAAAGTACTGACAGTGTGAATAATGCTCAAACCTATGTCATTGCCCACGTGAATTTGGTGATTTCTAGTATACTCATTTTCAGTTGAGAGATTTTCAAAAGAATTCGTTATATGATTTGTTGAGCTAGAATCGGGATACCAACATCCATCAACATTAGGGTTAGGAGTGACCATCATTGCTTGCATCGAGGAATTTTGATGAGAATTATTCCCCTAAGTTTGATTATACTGACCATTACCATTTTGGAAATTACCATTAAAGTTGCACTGTTGTTGTTGCTGTCCTTCAAACCTAGAGTAACATTTTAAGGCAGTGTGGCCAAATTTGCCACAAATTTGGCATTGAGGTATGTTATTGTTGTTCCATAGCCACCCTCTGTTGTTATTACTATTGAAGGATCTTCCTCCATTATTTTTGTTCCCTCTTGAGTTCTAATTCTGACCATTATTCTTCTCAGTATTATCCACATTTTTCTTGTCAGAGTTTGGGAATGCAAGATTTACTACTGGTGTTGTTCCATCTAGGTCATGACCATATTCCTCTCAATTTGTCTTTCATGCACAAGAAGCAAAGAAATCACTTCTTGAATTGGGTTCAGTTTGAACTTTGCTGAAATAACAGATACAATAGCATCGTATTCAGAACCTAATCCAACTAGAGCATAGATTACATGTTCTTGAGGGGATACTTTACATCTTGTGAAGTTTAGAGCAATTATCAGGCTCTTTACTTTTGCCATGTAATCTTTGATGCTAAGATTACCTTTCTTTAAGTTTTGAAGTTCTCCGTTGATCTACATTACCCTTGCTGTATTCGAAGTTGAATACATTTGATATAAATAATTCCAAATTTCTTTGGCTAAGTCGCATCCAATCATCTGGCCAAGAATTTTCGCTGACATTGAACCCAACATCCATGATGACAGTAGATGATCTTGTCGCATCCAGAGAGTATATTCTAGATTTTCATTTTCTGCACACACTTCGTCTTGGGTCTCTGCTGATGTAAGGAATCGCATGGGTAGCCTGCTGCCTTTCTTTGATATATTTCTTAAAATCATATCCCCTTATTGATTTAAGGATTTGATATTTCTAGAGGAGATAATTGGAGCTAGTTAGTTTGACTACTGAGATTTGATTTCTAGGGTTTGTCACTTCTAAATTTTGCCTAGGTAGAATCGATACTCAATTGTTGACTTATGTTGAACTTGAGGAAGCCATTTGTTGTTAGGCAAATAGGCTTTGATACCATATCAAAACTCAAGTAATAGCACAGAAAAGATGATCACAAATTCATTGTTAAATCTCTCATATATGATCAAAGCTTCAGTACACTCTATTTATAGAGGCTGTAGTGAAAATTAATTACAATAAACAATAAAGAAGTTTTCTTTTTACTAGCAATAACAAAATTAACAGAATGTTAACAGAAATGAGTGAGCTCTCTTAATACAAGCCTTGTGCAACTCCAATGGCATTGGGTTTTATGTTCTTCATGCATGATGGTGATCCTTATAATATTGCACAATTACTCAACCTGACTTATCATTTGTTGTGAATAAGGTGTCTTAATTCCTCCACAACCTGACCGCTACTCATTAGAACGTTGTGTAGAGTATTTTATGTTACCTTCAAGTTACGACCAACCATGGTTTACACATCACTCCCTCTCGCAAATTGTTAAATGTTATACCGATGCAGACTAGGCTAGTTGTCCAAATTGACGCATAGTACAAGTGATTATTTTTCATTCCTAGGTAACAATGTTATTTCATGGTCATCATCTAAATAGAAAACGGTCTCTCGTTCTAGTGTCGAATCAGAATATCAAGACTTAGCCAATGTTGTCGCTGAAGTTATTTGGGTCGTGTCCATCCTCGGTCTTCACCGATGCTCCTTCGTGACTACATCAGTGCCACTTATATAGCCACCAACCCAATAATTCATCAATGTACGAAGTGCATTGAGATTAGTCAACACTTTGTTCATGATTAAGTCCTTTCCAATTAACTTCTAGTTCACTACGCCCCTTCCAAGGGCCAACTAGTTGATATAATGACCAAAGAACTTCCTTCAACCTACATCAATAATATACGAATCAAGCTCACAGTAGTTCACCACCCTATTCGCTTACAGGGATGTTAAGCTGTTAAAATAATTTTGTTTTTCATCTTACGATTTTGTAATTATTTGTTTGTTATTAATATTTTCTTTTGTATTTTGTAACCCAATGGCATCATGCCACATGTAGAGTTTTCTTTTGTTATTGTGTATCCCTTCTTAAACATTGCATCGCTTTGGCCTTTTTTTCAACAAGCGAAATTATTTTTCTGCTGGTTTTTCTCCATCCTTTCTCATGGCTTTTCATGATTGAAACTCACTTCAAAGTTCAGGGGCTGATGGGCATCTTAAATAATTTAGTCACTTGAAAATATACATCTAGTAAAACAGGGGTCAAAATTCGAAAGAAATTTGAATTATTTTTTTATTAAATAGTTAAATGAAAAATTAACTAAAAAATTAAAATAATTTTTATATCAAACTTGGAAACTAAGAAATAAAAGGTTTGAAAGTTAGAAGCATGGAATAAAAAATCTGAGAAATTTCTTCGAAATATCGGATATCGGAGGTCCTCGATATAGAAATACGGGGTAAAAATCTTTTTTACCCCAGTATCAGCGATATATCAAAATATTGGCGATATATCGCTGATGTTCGATATAGCATCAATATATCGACACTTATATTCAAATGGAGTGCTAGGGTGATGGCAATCAATGTTACTTAAGTTTGATTTGTGTGCGGGTTCAATACTTGTTGAAGGCAATTGTATTATGATGTATCGTATCATTTCACAACTTACATTTTTAATAAATTTCAACTTTAAAAAATATTATTAAAAAATTTTTATCTCTAGTTTCTAAATTCTATCACACTACCGCAACACTTATTTTTAACTTTCAAATTTTTTATTTTTTTTTTCAACTCGTAAGTCTCTTTCTAACTATTTCTTTCTTTACTATTTTTCCTTTTATGTTTTTACTCCCAAGTCTCTTTCTTTTTTTTCTTTTCTTTTATGTTATTGCTCCACTCACTCTAATAATTTCATTACTTAAATAAATTAATTAATTATTGTTATTCTAATTTCTTCAAAAAAATATATACTTTTAATTTTGTAATAATTATCATTTTTTTCTTCAATTTATTCTTCTTTTCCTTTAAACAAAAAATTAAATATTCATGGTTAAAGTTCTTGCTTTACACTACTAATATAATTTTTCTTTAATTCTTTAATTGAACTTTTATTGTCCAAGTAATATTTCTAATTCTTCAAATATAATTTTATTATTCATTCTTTTTTTTCCTCATCACCTTTTTTTAATTATTTAATTTATCTTTAGTTCTTGAATTTTGATGTTTTAAATTATTATTGAATTAAACAATAAATTGTGATTAGATAGTTCGTCTTTTAATTAAGTTTTTATAACATCTAATTGAATGTTGTTTCTTTTTTTCTTCTTTTTCCTCTATCTTTTTCGTTTCTCAATCTAACTTCTAATGTTGTTTATGTGTTGTATTTATTGTTTTATTCATAAATTCATATTTAAAAATTAATTTTGTAATTATTGAAAAAAATAATGAGTTATGATTAAATGAAATGTCATTAATGTTTCTATATTATTTAATTTATCTTCTAACCTTAACCATGAATATTTAGTTCTTTTAATTTATCAAATATCATTTATTCTCCAAGTAACTTTAATTATTGAATTCTGTTCATGTGTGTAATGGATATAATATATTAAAATCTATAATTTTGTTTGAATTTCAAATGTGTGCTAAATATTTATATGTTTTAAATGGATATATATATAATATAATATAATTAACTTTCTATTATTTTTAATTCAATTTTAATATTTATATGTTTATCCGCAATTTTAAAGTAGTCTAATTTAACTTATTATTTTTTTATTATTTTAAATTCAATTTAAATATTTATTGAAAAATACCTAATTTTTTAAATGTTTTAAAATTGTATATAAATTTGAGGGGAAAATGTTTCTTATTTCTAATTTTATGTTTCTAACTTTCCTAGAATATGAATAATTATATTAATTTATTATATATTATAAAATATTATAAAGCCATAACATAATAACTTCTATTGATTTTTTCTATTGAATTAATAAAATTATATGATTTTAAATTAAACAATGAATTATTATTAAATTAAATATAGTTTCTTTTAATTAGGATTGAATTAAGTATTATTTATTTTGCGCTGATTTCATTATTAGATCAATTATATTAATGTTGGTCTAATACCTCCAAATGCATCATCTTTCTTTTAAATTATAAATAAATAAATATCAATCACGTAGTTGTTCAATACAATTTTTTTTATCAATAAACGATTTAAGTTTATATTTATTTTTCGTGTTCAATAGTATTCATTATTGTATTAATGCTTATATTTGACTTCTAATTATTGATATATGTGCTTAAAAGTAGTAGTTTTTAACTTAAATATACTTGTTTAAAAATTTTACAAAAAAATCACAATATTTTTATGAATTTTGTGATATCTGTGATTTTTCTTGAAATATCTATTGATATATCGTAAATTCAAATTTCTGATATTGATATCCGTATTTTACTCCTGGGTTAGAAGAGCATTTCAAAGTTTAAATTAAAAATTAAAATGAAATCAATACAAATGTTCAAGCATCAAAATACTATTTTTAACCCCCACGAAAAAAAAAAAAGATTGTTCTCTCAAATTTGTGATATATTATATACTTTCAATGCCACGATACAAATTAATCTCTCACTTTTTATTTAAAAGCTTTTTATATTCTCTTTGGGACTGGCTTCTTCTGGTCTAGTCATCCTCACTTTCTCTAAAGGCAAAAGAAAATTAATTTCTTTGATTTGAGAAAGACTCAAATCTAGTCAGACATCATAAAAACATATATGATATATCTCATAATTGAGATCAAAATCATCATGTGATATCATCTCAATAAAAAAATAATTAAATGTGTAAGGGTACGTTTGGTATGAATTTTAAAGAATTTGTCAATAGAAAAAAGTATTTTTTTAAAAAATTAATAGTATTTTATTAAAATTTCTAATAATATTTTTAATTATTTAAAAATATATTTTAGAATTTTTAATAATTAAAAATAGTTTGAAAATGTGTAAAAACATATAAAATGCCTTTAAAGTTTTTTTAAATCAAGTATTTAATTAATTTTTTTTTTCTAAAAATGCTTATATAATAAATGTTTTACTTAAAAATATTTTTTAAAAAAAATTATACCAAACATGCACTAAGAATTCTCAATTTTGGTTTTAATTTTATCTTTCACTTTTTAAATTGTTTTCAAAATATATTTGAAAAAATTTTCAATTAGAAAAACAATGTATAAATTATTTGGAAAAGACAAACGTTATTGGTTTTTTAGAGGGATTGGGGTAAAATGAGTGTTTAAAAATTGTGACCTAACTTTCAAAGATTATAGATGATCATTTCTTTTGAAAAAAATGACGTTTCTCTTTTCTAAACAATTTTTACAACGTCGTGCTACTCCTTTGTTTACAGTTCAACAACCACATTATTTGTTATCACTCTTAATAGAAAAATTCTTCTAATGTATTTTAGAAACAATTTGAAAAGTGAAGTGTAAATCTAAAACTTTTAAACTGATAAAGATAATTTTGAAACTAATCTCAAAGTTTAATGCTATTATGCACAATTTAAGCTAAAAAGTTAATAATGTGAAATCAAGCACTTTATCAACATGAAGAGTTGCATTATTGTACTTACAAAAACTTGCCCCATATCCAAGTTAGTTAAAGTAAGATTAAATAACTTTACTCAGACGATACATTCTTATGAATATGACCCAGCTTATTTGAACATAATTAATGTTTCAAAATAATGGATGTTTCAAAAGATACTTGAAATTATTCTGCCGGATGGTCTTAATCTCTCTTGTTTCCTTAAATTCTACATCTTGTTCATCGATTGCTAACTTGAACAATTTCACGAATGCACTACATGGTTGACGTCTTACAATTTTCTCTCTCTCTCTTTGTAACGACCCGACTTTCTAAGACTCAATTTCCTAGAATCGTTACAATCATGCATGCATAAAGCGTTCAAATGACTT
>JAOANK020550535.1:0-12324 GCA_026257165.2 Telfairia occidentalis
ATTATCAAGAAGGGGTAGTTATGGCTCAGTTATGCTCTTAAAACACATGCACTTAACTCTTATTCTAAGAGTTAACAGCTTACAGTCATAAAAGATGATGAGACATTCAATAATTACGATTGGTCTTCACACTTTTTCCATCGTATGCTGAGGAGCTTACGTCCTACAGTCATTGCGAAGTTGGATGACATTCGAAGACAACGGAATAAGACTAATGCAAAGTATTTCGTTCTTGGTTTTGGCCATGTGTTATAGGTGTGGGCGCATGAAATTATCTCCAATATCGATGGTATGTTTGCAATAAAATTAAACGACACGGCCATACTGCGCATCCTTCGGTGGTCATGCCCTCGGATGACTAACTACAAACAACTAAGATCGGGGTTTTTAATTCACCATAAGTGACAACATTTCCAAACTAAATCACCTACTGATCATTTAACGCAATGCGATAACTAACAACGCACTATTTTTATCATTTTTTTCATGTTTTAGACGATCGTCAACCTAGAGATTGTTACGATGGAAGATGAGGTCCATTACATAAACACCCGTATGGAGGGCGTCGATGTACATGTAATCTTGGCAGCCACCCCTGCCCTTATGAAATCTCGACATATGAGGATTCGTGTTAGAACTCATAGACGATGTGTAGTCAATGAGATGAGGGACAATGTGATGGTTGGAAGCTCTGAGGCTGGGAGATCCACGGCGAAGGCGAAGATTAAGAAGAGTGTTGTGACCCGCCGTTATTTAGGAGAACAATTGAGGCCACTAATAGACCGGGTAGGCGGAATTGAGGTTGAGCTGAAGGAGATACATATATACTTGCACTTAATTACTAAGGTACCCAGTCAATTATATTTAACAAGTTACGTTGTGCATATAGTAATGATAATGTCGTCTGTTATGTTTCGTGTGTTGATTGGGCAAATTACTAGAACCTCCATCCACCTCGAACCAGGCTAATCTAAAGGTGGCAGAGGATGACAACGTTGTTTTTGAAGAGGTCAGTATGGCCCAAGACATTGGTGGTGTCGATGTCTTATTGGAGGCACATGCAATTGATGTAATGGATGCCAGCAATAAATCTGGATCGGGTGATGTGATGGAGGTTGCCAACAATCTGTCCCATATGATGTCAATCATGGTCCGTGATGATACGATCGCACAATTAGATGATTCTATCGATGTGCTTGATTCAACAGCCTCACATACAACTAAGGCATCAATTGAATCTCGAGAGCAGGATTCAATTTTTTATATGCCAATCGATAATCTGGATGACACAGTTTCACATATGGATGTGTGTACTGTGTGACCTATCGATGAATGTACTCATCTGATTGAAGAAGTTATTAAGCCAGGAGATTGTTGATGATACCGTCTCCAATTGTCCTAACGAACCAGAAGGGAGTATTGCAACATAACCGCTAATGAAAGATGTCGATGTTGTGACGTTGGAAACACATGTCGGGTCACCGGAAGAGATAATGCAACCCAACATCGAGGCATTTAGAAGAGATTCTTTGAAGTTCACTATGCTCAAGAAGAAGAAGATTAGGGCCCATATTGTTGAGGAGGAAGATGAAACACCCTTCCAAGTTGAATGTCCATCAACTATGAAGGCTCTCGTCAAACAAGACGCCATTAAGCCGCATGACACTTGTGTTCAAGTACCGTTATCAATCACGTCCAACTTCTATTGATGGATAAAAGATGAATCAACAAATAACAAAGTACGCATTGCCTGTACACTGAAAAGACGAAAGAATTCTTCATTACTATGTCTAAGGAGACTGATTGGGTAACAAATGAGGTGAGTACTCAAGTACACAATATAGTCAATACGTGCCAATTGTTGGGATGTACTTCACTCTTTACTCCGCAGGCAAAGGAAACCCTGATGTTGTTGGTCTTGAATAAGTTTTTGATTCGTCTAGATCTTTGTAAAAAGAAGTTCACAGTTATTGATAATAGTCTCATTGTGAGTATAGACATTATATAATTAATTATACGAGAACGATCATTTTTTTTATTCATTCTACGACGTTTGCAGAATTTTTTGGTTATGATGTACAACATTTCTTGTGACTCCAAACGGACCGTGCATTCTACCTGATGGGAACGATCGAACAAATTGGATGCATGATGAAGCCTATTGGGATTATATTACTGGGCATCACAAGCACTACAAGCAAGCATGGTCAGATGTTGATTGTGTGTACGGGGCATTGAACATCAATGAGCATTTGATGCTCTTATGCATCGACTTACACGCCGCCCAAATCATTATCACAGACTCAATGCCCAAACACATCAAACTTGAGGTAACTAAGGACGCCCTACAGAATATGTTGGTTTTCGTCCTAAAAATTCTTGCCCATCGCGGTATAATGGAATGTCGACCTACACTCCCCACTACTTAATGGGATGTAAAACGATCGTCAAATATCACCCAATAGTATTCTATCCTTGATTGTGGAATTTTTTATGCTAAATTTTTTTAACATGATATAACGAGGTTACTCATGACGCATGTCAAGAAGACTAATATGTCGTTTTTTGGGAAGCAGTACGTTGTACAACTTTGGTCGAATGAATACTACTATTAATTTATTATTGTTGATGTATTAACTAACATTAGCTTTAGTTAACATTACTTTTAGATCTTATTTTCCAAATTTTTTCTGGGTGTATTTGGGAGTGATTTGGAAATGTCCACAGTCATTTAGTTAAGACGAGAAGAGTAACACGATCGAGATAACCGATAGAAGAAAATTATTTAGTTAAGATGAAACCAGTATCATGATCGGGCTAAACGATATAAGAAAATTATTTAGTCAAGACGAAACAAGTATCATGATCGAGCTAACCGATAGAATAAAATTATTTAGTTAAGATGAAACCAATATCACGATCGAACTAACCAACAAAATAAAATTATTTTGTTAAGACGAAACTCGTAACACGATCGAGATAACCGATAGAAAAAATTATTTAGTTAACACGAAACCAGTATCACGGTCGGGCTAACCAATGAAATAAAATGATTTAGTTAAGACGAAACCAATATCACAGTCGAGCTAACCGATGGAATTAAATTGTTTATTTAAGACGAAACTAGTAACATGATCAGGCTAAACGATGTAAGAAAATTATGTAGTTAAGACGAAACCAGTATCACGATCAAGCTAACCGATGGAATAAAATTATTTAGTTAATACGAAACTAGTATCACGGTTGGGATAGCAGATGAAATGTGTATGTACAGACACGTCATTTCACACAAAGCCACCTCCAATGGAACACAACTGTTCAGATCAAGGTGTCCGTTGAAATGTGTCTCCAGAAAGAGGCATCCTTTTATTCAAATTTACCTTTAACGGGACACAATTGTTCGATTTGAGGTGTCTTTTTATATTACTCATTATATTTTTTCCTTATAATATTATAATTTTAATTGTTATAGAAGAATAAAATTTCAATAAAATAATGTACAATATTTTAGAAATTTTTAGTACAATTTCATAATTATGTTTATTTTTTATTTTTACATTGAAGTTGACAATGTCTATCTATAGTAACATTTCTTCTAGGTTAATCTCATTTTTTGTCAATTATGAGTGTATTGCAAGTCAATCTCAATTATTATTTTAAAAAAAATATTATTTTTTTACTTTAAATTAGAACTACATAATTTCACGTGCATTACATGTGTTTCTGACTAATATATTAAAATCTAAGATTTGAAAATGACGGTTCAATTTTTTATTTTTTCCTATGATAAATAAATAAATAAACGAAATAATGGTTTGTTATTTCTATCATTTTACTCAATCGCAAATGATGTTATTTTTTAGTGTTGAACAAGACGATCGCCAATTCAAGAGCAAACGAACGAACGATAAAAAAACTAACATATATTTTTTTATTCAAAAATAAATTTTGTTGTTTGATACATGCAGGATGGTGGGATGGAGGGCGAAGGGAGGAGAGGAGGATAAGATGGCCATTGATTGTCATCTGTATTTGTCTCCTTGGAAGCCTCCTCGTATGAACTATCATGGAACAAGCTCACACCAGTAGCGGCCATCTCATTCTACTCGATCAACTCCTTCAGTCGATTGATATCGGTTGTCAGTTCCCTCTTATCCATCTCCAGGGCCTCTATGTACTCACTCAGAATCACATAGTGGTCCTTTAGTTAAGCGATCAAACTCGCCACCCTCATCCCCGACTGCACATGTACCACATTTAAATAACTCGTTCAGAGGGTGTAGTTAATGACACAGTGCAACTGAAAACGTTGCTGGAAAAGGGGGCCAATTCATCATAAGAACCACAAAGGATACGAGTGTTTGACTGATGAAAATGCAACGCCGTCGATGGTGGGATCTCATTAACCTAGTTGTGTAATAGATCTTCGCACACCCGTCCCTCGTCTTGTCCTTCTTCGTTGTCGTCTTCGTCCTCTTGCTCAATATCCTCATGTACCCATTCATCTTTTTCTTGATCTAGTTCGTCATCGTCTGATATTTCACTCCGTTTGACTTCAGGATCTACGTGACCAAATTTTGGACACATATTCGAATAGGTTTGGACCGTCAGAACTCAAGTTGTACGATACCACATTCTCATATGTTGGACTGTATAGGGTTACACTTACTGTCATCCTATGCATCCCAATTGACGGAATGATTGACGACGTTGGTGCATGTTCATTGTACTATACATAATTATTGAATGTGAACATTGACAACGAAGGTAAATTATTTGTCATAGGTGGAACCTGAACGTCCTTCTCATAGCACGATATATACAATGGCAGCTAGTGGACGTCATCGCCAGTAAAAGAAAATATAGGTCCTCCTGGTCTATTATAACAAATGTCGATGCTTTCGGCCTAAAGTTCAAGATGCATCTAACGGTGAGATCATATTGACCTCCATTAATATTCGTCATCTGGTAAACTTTATGAAGAAAGTCAGTATACGATATACTAACATCGACTTCGAAACCACAGACATCACATTTTTGTATTCTTTCTCCGCCTCTTTCCATTCACCACCGAAAACTACATGCATGCAAGGCATGTCGAAATCGCTTTGATCAGTAACCGTAAATGGTTTTGAAATTATGAGAACAGATGTAAGTATTCATAGCTTTCAAAAGGTTTCATTGTGTTCATTTTTTTATTGATTGTTTTCATGATATTGAAGAGCTTGGTGTTAGAGTTTAATTCATCTACTTAAATTGAATTGATAGTTTAATTCGTCTTTGGTAACGAATGCTGGATACGATATCAAGACAATTTGCAATTCCAATTGTGATTGACAGATTTGACAGAATTAAATGCATGCTTAAACTATCAATTGTGTTGGATGTTATACAATATCTCCATCTAGTTACACGATCGGTACACGTTGGATGCTGGACAATTTCACACAATAGTTTTGTATTCGACCAATCGCAGTAAATATTCAACCCAAATCGTTAACTACGATTTCAGTGGATAACCATATCAAGAATGTTAAATGATTGTTCTTGAATCAATTAGACCATCTAATTCCAATTTCTATCGGTATTAATATATTGAATCTGATCGTCTCCTTTCTTATTAAAACAGTTGTTAGAAATAAATTTTCTTTTATTCCAATACTAATTATAAAATGGGATAGTGACTGAAAATAAGAAACGATGAGGATCTCATATTAATTTTATCGTTGAAATATAAATACAATGTGGTTAAAAAAAAAACATAGTTAAGAGGAACGACTATCATCCTTATCCCCCACATCAGCCACGACCTGACGAGCCACTAACTCAGCAACTCTCGTATTCATTGCGAGGACTTTGTTCCTTTGACAAAGGAGAATCTCCTCCGTCCAATTGATTTTAGCGATGGTCGCTTGATGACCAACGCTGAGTTCTTCCATCTCCTCCACCATGTGAGATGCGATCTGAAAGGGCTTCATTGAACTGATGGAAGGCTCCAACATCCTGTGTGGCCAACTCTAATATCCGTCGGTGGGTGTCTTTGCACTTTGCAAGTGTAGGATCGATTTTCTCCAATGAGGAGAAGACATTGTCGCAGGTAACAGTAGAACAAAATGAATAAATCAGAGATGAAAGATGAGTGAAGATGCAAACGATGGAGCCCTTATATAGAAGTGGAAGGACGTCGTAAAAAAGACACATTTTGGGAAAACTAAACGTCTCGCAGTCATGCGCCACTTACAACTAACTTTAACTAAATGATTCATGATTTCGTTTATCTTACTCATATATTTATAATAATAACCTTATACATTACCTGATTGTGATACGATGTACGTTTCGTATAGAATCATTTAGTCTGATTGTGTTATGATGTTGGTTTCGAGTTAAATAGAATCGTTTAGTCCAATCGTGATATGATAAAGAGAATCATTTAGTTCGATTGAGATATGATGTTCGTTTCAATAGAATCGTTCAGTCCTATCATGATACGATAAATAGAATCATTTAGTCCAATTGTGATATGATCTTCGTTTCAATAGAATCGTTCAGTTCGATCGTGATTCATCTTTACAATGTATCATCTAGTCTGATCTTACTACGTGATCACACTATAATAAAGACAAAGTTATATACTGGGATCGGTTTCAACGTTAATTATTTTTTTTACTTTTTTTAATAGATATATAATACTTTACATAGTTGGAATAAAGAAAGATGAGCGGTCGACATGAATAGTGTGATCACTCAATCAATTGGTTAAAGACATATCTCCATCACCAAGAGGTCATGGGTTCGAATCCCCCACCCACCCCACATGTTGTAGAACTCAAAAAAAGGGTACTACTCGATATAACGAGAAGAAGAAGTAGTCAAGGAGAAACAATGTCATTAAAAAAGAAAGAGATAGATAAAAAGCAAGGGGTATATTAGTAAAAACAAGTAGTTTGAAAAGTTAAAAAAGCGTGTCAAGGGTTAAAAAAACTTAAAATGAAAGAGAGGGTCAATTCTTAAAGAAAAACTAAAAAGAGTACAAAAATGACAATTTTCCACTTGCCTCTTAAAGGACATGCGATACTACAAAAGGGGCCTCCTCAATCTGAACTTCATCTTCTAAAATTTTCAAAGCTTTCTTCACTAGCAAGTGGGCCACTTTGTTTCTTTCCCTCTTTGTGAAACTAAAAGATATAGTTGAGTTTCCTCTTATTAATGCTTCAAGTGTCTGAATAGCTTCGCCTACATATGTCAGGTCAGGTCCGGTCGGTTCTGTGTAAGAAGCGAATACAACCAAAATGAATCAGTTTCCACCTCCACTGGAATCATGGCCACTAGCTGCAGCGCCTCCATTATTTTAGTTGAACTATGAGGACTGGGGATGAATATTCGAATATCTAACTTTTAGGATTATTATATAGTACATTAATCAGTTGAATTATGCTCTAATTGACTTTTTTTTAGTTTAAAATTGCAGGATGTAGGAATTGATCCGTCGACCTTTGAAATAATAATATATATTTTATCTACTAAACTATATTCGAATTAGCATCAAATTTATTATTAAATTTTGGGTCCATATTAATTATTGCTCTCTCAATTGTAAACACCATCCACTTAATTGCATGTCACAAATAACCTATCCCCTTATTGTATTGATACTTTATTTTCCATCAAAGAGTATGGAAGTATTTTGGAAAAATTGCAAAAAATCAACCTTTAAATTTTAGGGTGTTTTAGGGTGGTTACAATCACATCTCCCATGTGCAATTGATCAAATCAGCCTCACAAACTTACGAATTGTTCCAATTAAATTCTTAAAGAATTGCAAAATGCACAAACTACTCTTGAGTTATAAATTTTTTAATAGTAATATTATACTTTTCAAAATTTATAGAGTTGAAATGTGGTGTCAAATTATAATGACTCTATAATTCGAGGATTTGATTACAAGAATCTTTATATTTCGAGGTATTTTATAAATTTAAGGAGCGATTACTTAAATTATAATTTTGAGGGATTGAGTGTAACCACTAGTATAATTTATGGGTAGTTTTACCATTTCTCTAAGTCTTTTTTTTTTTAATCCTTCTCTATAAGATTTTTTTAATCACCAACTGCAACAATATTTTAATAGAAATGTTGGGACAACAAAAAGAAATAAAAGTACGAGAGAGAGGAAAAAAGAGAAAAAAAGCAAAAGTTTGAAAGCAACTTGAATGTAATTTTTTTTAAATAATAATAATGATCCAATACTCAGTTTGACTCTCTTGAATTACTGTTAGTTTTCAATAACCATTCATACACAAGTTTGGCTCTTTCTTGAGTTATTATTATTATAATCAATTTTATATATTTGTATATACGTTAACTTCTTTCTTAGTAGCCTTTTAAAAAAATTGCTTTTTTAATATTTTATAAAAAAAACAGCTTTTTTAATATTGTCAATGAAAAATACAGAACAAAATGGAACCTATGGGCTAGACACAAGCCTAGTTTTGCCAAAATATTGGGCCCAAAAATAAAAAGGCCCACATGTTCAATAAATGGAAAAAATTTCAGGCCCATAATATAAGTGAAATACTGGTTTTGTTTTGTTTTGTTTTTTAATCTTAGAAAGTAAATGATTATTTTTTTCTTTTTCTAAGAATAAATATAAATATTATAGTTTTATTATTAATTTACATTTTAGGTTTTTCTTTACATATATACAATTTATTAGAAAAAAAATAACAAAAATGTTGTAGAGATTTAGCATTTACTTTATTACAAAGTCTAGCAAGTAAATATACACCATTATCAAATAAACTTATCCTATAACAATCATTTTATTAAAAGGATTTAAATTATATTTTGGTCCATGAATTATAATACTTATTACATTTTTCATACAACTTATTCAATTTTCTTTTAGAATTTAATCTTTCAAATATTATACTTATTCTATAAAGTTTCAAAGGTTCAATTTTAGTAGTTGTTTTTTTTTTTAATACAAGGAACTTTATTATCTAAACTGTGAAAAAAACAAGTTATTAATCATTTCTATAGACTATAAATTTTTTTAGAGATGGGCGAGAGATCTAATTTCTAGGGTTACAACATAAAAACCCTAGGGAGAGCTATTTGGGCTAGACTTTGGGCTTTGGTGGTGAATTAGATTGTTGGGCTGACTTTAGACTATTAAGATTTAGGGTTGTTTTTAAAAGCAATTTAATATTTTTCGGTTGGGTTGGATTTGATTTTATATTAGTTTTTTTAATAGTCAAACTGGAAACCAAAGAAAAACTCTCAATCTTTTATGGTATTAAAAAAAAATCATTTTTTAAAAATAACGGAACCTAACCAGTCGTTTCACTATTCACAACTCCTCTTTATCTCTCTCTATCTTCTTTTTCTTAAAGTGAACTTCACATCCATTCAACTACATCGTTTCTCTCTTTCATCGTCTGTTTCCTATTACCATTTATTACTTTTCTTCTCATTTTTTTGTTATTCGACTTTTCTTTATTTGATTACTTTAGGATTTTTTTTTACAAATGAATTATTTTATTTTCCTATCATTATATATATTGAAGTCTTCTAAATTACAATAGAATTTATTTTAAAAAAATTATAAATATATATAATTGCTTTCAATTAGAGGGAGCTATTTGGGATAGACTTTGGGCTTTGGTGGTGAGTTAGTTGGTTGGGGTGACTTTTAGACTATTAAGATTTAGAGTTGTTTTTAAAAGTAATTTAATATTTTTTGGTTGGATTGAGTTTGATTTTATATTAGTTTTTTGAATAGTCAAACTGGGAACCAAACAAAAAAATCTCAATTTTTTTTTATAGTATTAAAGCGATGAAATCAATTTTTTTAAAAAATAACAAAACCTAACCAATCGGTTCCCTCGTTTCAGTTCCACTATTAGCAACTCCTCTCTATTTCTCTCTATTTCTCTCTATCCTCTTTCTTCAAGTGGATCTCACATCCCTTCAACTCTACATTTCTCTCTCATCTCTCTTTTCGACTACCCTGTATTACTTTTCTTCTCATTTTTTTTGTTATTCAACTTTTTTTATTTGATTACTTTAGGATTTTTTTTTTACAAATTAATTACTTTATTTTCATATCATTATTATATATATTGAAGTTTTCTAAATTACAATTGAATTTATTTTAATAAATTATAAATATATATTATTGCTTTCAATTATAGGGAGCTATTTGGGCTACATTTTGGGTTTTGGTGGTGAGTTAGATTGTTGGGCTGACGTTAGACGATTAAGATTTAGGGTTGTTTTTAAAAGTAATTTATTATTTTTCGGTTGGGTTGGGTTTGATTTTATATTAGTTTTTTGAATAGTCAAATAGGGAACCAAACAAAAAAATCTTAATTTTTTATAGTATTAAATCGAAGAAATTCATATTTTAAAAAATAATCGAACCTAACCAATCAGCTCGTTTAGTTCCACTATTCACAACTACTCTTTATTTCCCTCCATCTCTCTTATCTTTCTTCAAGTGGACCCCACATCCCTTCAACTCCACCACTTCTCTCTCTCATCATCTCTTTTCTACTACCTTTGTTCTTTTCTTCTCATTTTTTTGTTATTCAACTTTTTTTTATTTTATTACTTTAGGATTGTTTTTTTACAAATTAATTACTTTATTTTTATATCATTATATATATTGAAGTTTTCTAAATTGCAATAAATTTTATTTTAAAAAATTATAAATATATATAATTACTTTCAATTATAATTATGGATATTTATAATTTTTTTATTAAAAAAATAGAGATGTATATGAATTATAATTCAATTTTTTGTATGTATAGTGATATCTTGATATAAAACAAATTTAAGAAGGTCAACCTTACATAATTATATTTTAACTTATTTTCTCTAATTAATTAAATGCTTAAATTTAAGGAGGAAAAACAATCAATTCTTACACCTAAACTTGTCAAGTTATATAAATATTCATCATAAATTTTCAATTTCATCAAATTGGACCCTAGATTTAGTTAATTGTTGCAATTTTTATCTTCTATTAAATTTTCATTAATTCACCACTAATTTAAACAAAACAAAAAAAAAAAGCAACGTAAAAATCTTCATAAACTCAACCATTTCTATAAAATCAAATATTACACAAAGTTAGGTAACAAAAATAAATTGTATTCTATTTCAAACTTACTTAAATAAATTATATTTAAATTAAATTAATTATATTAAAAAAAGTATTTTATTTTTAAATTAGTCACAACCAAAGTAACAAATATATATGTTTGATATTCTTTTTGAACTTAGTCTTATTAAAATAATATAAATATATTGTATTTTATTTTTAACATAGTAAATTTAAAATAACATAGGGAATGTTTTTTAGGTAATCAAATTAAAATAATAATTTTATCATTACTTAAAATAAAATTATAAAATTATGCAATTAAAAAAAAAGTACATAATTGTAGTCATAACAACTTTTTAAAAAAAATTAAATAATAACATAATTTAAAATCGCAATTTTGTGGGAACAAATATTTAATAATCAAAATTTGAAAAAATAGTTGAAATCTAGCTTAATTGTACGCTGCAGTAAAAATGATAAAAAAAACTTTCGATTGGACAACTCTATACCTCAAACATAGACTTTATAACTTTTCAAACTACACAACTTTTTAGACTAAAAAACTCTATTTCTTGCCCAATTGCCCCCGAAAGAACTTCACATGAAATTGAATATTTACTTAGATTTAAATCTCATGTGGCTCTTATATTTTTAGGTTTTTCTATTTTGGTCCTTAAATCTCTAATATATCTAGTCAGTGTAATTTTTTTTTTAAAACATCACCATTTTTGTTTACATACTTTTAAAAGATTATTCTAGTCAATAAACTTTTAAACAATAATTTTTGTTATTATTGTCATAGCTAATATAACCTAATATTCATCTCAAATTACTTATGTGACTCAAATAAATGTCTGTCAGTACGTGAAGTTTAGTTTTAAAATCACACCATTCATTTGTTAAATAAGTGAATATAAATTACCGACAAAAGTTAAACTTAGTTTTTTTTTTCTTTTTTTTTTTCTCAATCTTAGAAGTTAAATAGTCTTGACCAAAATGGAATAATCTTTAAAAGTTGATGACGAAGAAAGTTAATAGCCAAAAATTGAATTAAGACCTTTTTGTTTTATTTAAAAACTTGTCGATCTACAAAAATAATTGGGTCAGTTGCATGAATAGCAATTTTTTGAAAAGAAATTGTAAATATAGCAATGCTTTTTTGAAATTTGCAAATATAGCAAAACAACATATAATCTGATTTTCGTTTTTTA
>JAOANK020550837.1:0-12323 GCA_026257165.2 Telfairia occidentalis
TGTTTAAGTTTGTCATTGAATAACCTTGGATCTTAGTTTATTGGATTGATTCTATGCACACTAAATGTCGAATGAAAAAACTCTTATTTTATTAAATAAATAATTTGAATAAAATTACAAGACACAAAGGTTTAGGGCATCAACCCCAACAAAAATAATATTATTTTGCCACCGATCCCGATTTTCTAAAAAATTATTTTTCCGAATATGAATCCCTATTCATATGTACAACATTTAAATATCATTTAAATGTTATTTTCAACTCTCTTCCATCGTTTAATTCGCAACCAAATGTCGATTGATTTAATATATCTCATATATTTAATGTTCTCCCGAAACTGAATTTTGAACGCTTCGAATTCATTCACTACACTGTTTCAAGGTGTTATCCGATATGAGCTAGCCGAGGGACCTAATGGACCTATAGATCATGTGCTCCAACGATCCGAAATTAACCCATCAAACTCTTTGACCTACTTAATCAACATTCATTAACTAACGGGTCACTCCACTAAAGCCCGTTGCTGCACTCTCCTCACTATAGATATATTGTGTCCATTTGATATAACCATAACTAGTAAGTCGATCCTTCACAGGTCGTTCGTAATCTCAGTTGGGTCAGTCACCGTCATACCCCTTAGTTACCTCTTATTCCTTAAGTACCACTGATCCCTCTAATGAACAACTTGGTTTGAGGTCTAACCACTAAACTGAATTCCCTCTCGGGCCAATGAGAGGGTGGGGCCCCTTGTTGAAGGCCTTGAATCAGCTCTTAAAGGAACAATCTCTCTACTATCCCTAAAGTCGGGTAGGAGTCAATTTCGTCTTGCAGGACTATGTCCCCAACTTTCTACCTGATCTTCCCCCTGAAATGGGATGCATATTGAGCAGACGATGTTGAGCCTCTCGCACACATGCAGATCAAAGGATAATCCCAAATAAATAAGAATTCATAGTTAGGTCAGGATTAAGATCAAGTTACCTAGGTCATCGATTGAAATAAGTCGATGTTTTCAGTGATCGGCGTTATACTGAAACAGTGACTATTTCGAGGTCAAGTCTTATGCAAACTCAGTGCGTAGAACGCCCCTACTCGCATGTCTCCACATGAACGATTTAAGATCACATCGTTTGTATCATATACAAACCAGCCTGCGTTCCATAGTGTCCCAGAAGAAGGTACCCAGCCTAATCCGTATACTATGGACCGTTTTGGCTATTTAGTCAAACTTGATCCACTTTTATGTCTCCACATATAGTCTAAGTATTCATGTTATAGCCATGGGTTCTTAGTTTATTGGATTTATAGAGTTATAAATAATTCAACAACAACTTTACTGAATAACTTCAATAACAACTTTATTTATGATAGAATATGTTTACATGTGTTTGAGTTTTAGGACATACACACCCAACATACTTTACCTGTCGGTAAGTGTACTAGCTATCTAGAGCTACCGACGGCCAACTGTAAAGCTCACGATTACAATATCCCAAAAAGAAAGGAACAAGAATAAAACAAACTTCATTCCTCAGATTCAGCTACATGAAGGTTGAGCATAACACATTCATCACCAACTACCCGTAAAGAAAACTAGCTAAGGCTCATCTTAAAATATGCAAGGTTCTTTTAACACACAAGTTTACATGTAGAAAATAACTCAATGAAATAGAAAGCTAGAATAGGACATAAGTCAAAATAGTAGAAGAAATGAAACAACGAAAAACATATAAATGAGAGGGTGTGTTGAGGTGCAGATGGTAGGAGAAATCCAAGTGAGAATGCTTTCTTCTTTCGACAAAAACTCTCCTTTACTCTTCTTCTTCTACCTCCTGCTTCGCTTTCTTCTTCTCTCCTCGTCCCTCGCTTCTCCTTTTCTGTGCCAATATTTGCCCTTAAATAGCCCGCCTGGAAAATGTCCATTATGCCCTCCAATGCTGCAAAACGTGTGAGGATATCACAATGCATGCCTTTTTAGAACGTCACACGTACCTTGTAGATAGTGTTCGTACAGTTTTAAATTCTGGGAGTATTCTTGCTACAATGCTACAGCCATCTCCGCACAATATGCTACTAAGTTGTTTCGAAAATTAAACTTTCTCCAGCTTTGTTGTTTTACTCTGCTACTTTCTTTTGATTTAAGCATGCATAAATATCACCTGCGAATAAGTATGATGTAATTGTATCAGGCAGGCAAATATAGAAATAAATCAACCTGAAATGTTTACTTTTACGGCTTATCCCTAATCAATTATTAAATAATAGAGGTATAATAACCCTCTTTTGGAGAGTTATCACACCCCCATGCTTGAATATTTGCTTGTCCTCAAGCAAAACAGTAAGAAATCAAACAACTCCCATTTTATCTGCCTCAGCTTACAAGTCCTGCGGGTTTTCAAGGCTGTTTTTCTCAGCATTCTCCACTTCCTTACTGCCCCACTTCCTATTGACCTCAAACAACTTACATTGACTGGCCTTATTCAAGACTCCTAACTAGATCCTAAGTTGCACTTGTTTCTTTCTTTTTCCTATCCTGAGGTTTTGGTTTTCATCACCTACCACAATGTGCTACCATACGCTTGCAAACACTCAAGAGCTCAATAGTTAAGGGTGAGAACTTGGTTGTGGGTCCTATGCTACAACATTGAATGAACTTCCCTTACTTTTTCTTGTTTTTTTTTAAAAACAAGATGAAGGGATAAATTGTCACCTTCATTTTGGCTTATCCCGGCTTCCTAGTCACTGAATATCCAACTACAAGCAACGAATTAAGAAGAGTCGGGTGTATTGCCTCCATTATGGCTTATCCCCAGTTCCTAGGCGTTGAATATCCAACTACGAGCAATACACAAAAGCCTTCTCCTTTCCTCTTTTTTTTTTGAATAAAACAGGCGAAGCTCATTTGCTTTTACAAAAATGATTACAGAAGACATTGTACAAAATAGGTACACGACAAAGCTTGAATGCGACAATGTCCTCATTGTTGACTTCGGAAGAACAAATTAAATAGTAAAGAGAATTTTCAAATAAGGGAAGAAAGTTGTGAAAAGGGTCTGTTGGCGAAGCTTCTTTCAAAGAAATGCTAGCGAGCTATAAGCTCTAGAAAGCGAGTAGGTGTGGGCGCCTGAAGTTTAGGAGAGTAATTATCATCGTACACTTGACCAAGGCAATCGAAATTGGGCAGTGGAGAGAAATGTTTTCTTTTTTTTTAAAAAAAAGAAAAATTAAAACAACAAACCATACTTACAAAATACTAACGTACACAGACGATCAATTAGAATTGCAAGATAGAGTAGACGATTTACTTATTGGAATCCACATGCATATAGCAGACACAAAGTTACAGCAAATAAAGATAGCACAATGAAAATAGCGAGCACATACAAAAGTAAATAAAGATGCAAACTATTGAAAAAGTAGAAGTAATTTTTAAAAGTAGAGTGAAAGGGGGGGGAGGTCTTCCCTTATCATTCGCTTGGAGAAGAGGCATTGTCTTCTGATGGCGTCACCTTGGATTTAGAGGCCGATAGGGGAGGTATGGAAGCGTTTTTCAATCGAAATGTCTTATGCCCCACTTGATCACACTGACATATATACCAGACAAGATGCTTTTGGTGCTTGGCAAGGCGATTTACTTTAGCGACCAGTGGCTCCAGCAAGGTGGAAACTGCACTTGCACATAGCTCGGTATACTTACTGACCTCTGTAGAGAATGCGGTAGCATTGCTGGTAGGTGCAGGCTTCTCCTTTGTTGGCGCATGAGCAACAACGCCCCTCTGGATGCATAGTATAGTTTGCCAATCTATGTCAACCTTCTTTGATAGAGTGTCATCGGTATCGTCGAGCAGCACGCCTGTTTGTAGATATAATTCAAAGATGAGCTGCTGAAAGAAAAGTTTACCGACCCTTTTCTTCGTACAGTTACGAATCTCCACTTCAATGAGCTGCCCTATGTTGACTTCGATTCCTCATAGTATAATGTATACCAACATGATACACTCTCGTGAGATGGAGGAGTCATGCGTTGTTGGCAAGATGCGATTCTTGATGAAGTATAACCAAAAGGCGACTTGAGGTGACAACATGGATGGGAGGACAGAATAAACTCCCAACTTTGATATCTGCCAATCTACCATCTCGTTCCCAACAGTCATCAAAGCATCCTCCCATTCTTGTTCATTCGAGATACAGCATAACCGATTTCCTCTGGATTTTCTTAGGGGGTGAAACCATAAAATGGCTTAATCTCAACTGAAGTAAATTTAACCTTTTTACCTCGCACAAATACAGAAGTCTGGCCTTTAGTTGTAATGTTTGCATAGAACTCTTGAACCAGTTGGGTAAAGCCGAGCTGTGGCTTTTCACAAAAGTGCTCCCAGCCACTGATTTTTATGATTTCACCTATATAATGTGGGATGTCAAAAGAAGCAGGTAGGATTCCCTTTTCTGCTTATGATTGATGTATCTTTGAAATGCGGCGGCAGCATCGTGGGTTCTTTCCGATCACAGTCCGTTGTCATCCTTTCCTTTTTCTTCAGATGCTTAGTCTTTAGTGCTACGATTCACTCGTCTTTCGCTTTAGTAGTGTGGGATGTTGCGGCAATAGCGTGATGTCTAGCATCGCTTTGTGATTTCTTCTTTTTCTTCCTTGGTTTGTCGGTTGTGCTCGCTTTAAGGTTCTAAGAGGACAGCGGTGGAGGTGGTTTGTTCACAATATTTGGCTCGCTTTCTTTATTGTCCCCCTCATCGCCTACTATAGGCTCGCTGAGCATTTCTTATAGCGGCTCTTCTTCTTGCTCTTCGAATGTATCATCGCACCAATCGTAGATCGGCTCTCTAGATGTAGCTTGTTGAGCAATGTCGCTATCCTCGCCATTCAGATTCAGTACAATTGTGCGACTTTCGCTTTGCTTCGCCTCTTCATTCCGCTTTTCCCTATCTCCTTCTTTCGCAGTGGTAATCTTCTCTATTGCCTACTCTGGTACTTCATTAGGGGTCTTTTTAGGCCTTTTTGGAGGTGATTCGCCCTGAACATATGCTGGAGAGGTAGGACGAATGTCTGCCTTTTGCGCTGTACTTTCAACGGTGGAATATGTAGCTGATGGGCATGGCGGTTTACTTACCCCTTATTTGAATCTTTGATTTTTGGGTAACGGTTCCTTTTCACCCTTTGTATTGATTTGTAGTTTGCTTTCTCTTCTTCATCTTTTCCAGTTGGGCGGAAGGTGGAAGAACAAGCTATTTTTCAGGGGATTCGATCACTAGGTACACCAGTTTTAATCGAGTAGGGTCTGTGACGATGCATTGACGCTCGAGGGTCGCTTGTCATTCATCTTCGGAGGAGGCAGACTCTAAATGCATGGAATTTGAGGCGCTGGTTGCTTGGTAAGTCTGTCCAGATGTTCAAATTTTTTGACTTGGTTCACCTCGAGTGGACACCATTTTTACTTCTATTCATAGCGACATCAGTGTTTGGTGAACGATGGGGAAATGAGAGGACTGTGCAGCATAAATAAGGGTCAATGATACTATTTGTATTCCCTTTCATTCAATTTCAACCAAATAAAATGCCTCAGGTACATTAGTTTTTTACCCTTTGGCGGTCAAGTACTAAACCATTTTCAAACCACTGTCCAGCATAATGTTACCGTTTGCATCTTCATCCACGTGTCTTCAGGGTGCTGCCATCTGTCCTTCATTTAGCTTGCCCTCTTGAATATCGTGTGCTGCCCCTAAAAATTCAATTCTTCACTTACGTAGTGGATGCTTCATTGAAAATTCTTCTGCATATGAATGCCTAGTAAACAAAATAAACTAAAAATTAGCCAAGAAGAAAATTAGAAAGCTAAAAACAAATATAAACGAAAATGAGAAAAAAAACTGAATCGAAGCCACAAACACGAAAAAATGTCCCTTTTTAAATAAGTGGCAACAGGCATCCGCCTGTTCTAATTCTGAAATTCAATGGTTGTTCTTTTCCGAAGTATGTTTCCACCATAATATGGTTTTACTCGTTGTCCATTGACGATGAATTCTTGATTGGTTTTTTCGTCAAACAGTAGCATTGCACCATGAGGAAATAGCTTCTTAAGCACAAAAGGTCTAGACTGTATGGATTTGAGTTTACTCGGGAATAATTTCAGCCTGGAGTTGAATAAGAGAACTAACTGCCCTTCTGTGAAATGATGCGACTGCAGATGTCTATCATGCCATTTCTTCGTTTTCTCTTTATAGATCCGAGCATTCTCGTAACATTCACTTCGCATCTCATCCAATTCATGTAAATGCAACATTCTAGCTTGGCCGGCTACATCCATTGTCATGTTCAGTTTTTTTAATGCTCAGAGTTCTTTGTATTCTAATTCAACTTGTAAATGGCATTCTTTTCCGAACACAAGCTTGTCCGGGGACAGTTGTAATGGTGTTTTAAAAGCCGTGCAAATTCCCCACAAAGCCTCATCTAATTGCATGGACCAGTTGTTTCTATTCATGTTCACTTTCTTTTCTAGGATTGCTTTGATTTCTCGATTGGAAATTTCTACCTGATCGTTTGTTTGTGGGTGGTATGCTGTAGCAACTTTATGCTTAACATTATACTTGTGGAAGAGTTTCTCCATTACTCTATTAACAAAGTGTGTGCCTTCATCACTGATCAGTGCCCTAGGAGTGCCAAATCTTATGAAGATATTCCTTCTTAAAAAATTTTCAACTGTTCGTGCATCAGTATGGATGCATGGTATTGCCTCCATCGACTTTCAAACGTAGTCGACTGCTAACAGAATGTAGATCTGCCCCTGAGATGGAGGAAATGGACCCATAAAGTATATTCCCCATACATGAAACAACTCCACTTCAAGTATATAGTTCAGGGGCATCTCGTTTTTTCTTGAAACACTCTCTATCCTTTGACAACGATCACACATAAGAGCAAAGTTGTGGGCATCCTTGAAATTTTTTGGCAAGTAGTACCCTAACTAGAGTACCTTTTCTATTGTTTTCTTTCCTGCATGATGTCCACCGTATGGTGATGCATGATAATGCCACAAGATTTCCTTGATTTCATCTTCCTTAACACATCGTCGCAAAATGGAGTCAACTCCCAAGTGATACAAAATTGGTTCATCCTAGAAGAACTTCGTAGTTTTTGCTAAGAATCTTTTCACAGCTGGTCCTTTTAAGTCATTTGGAATCACATTGCTTACTAAATAGTGGACTATGTCCCCATACCATGGCATAGATTTTGTGCTAACGGCGAGAATAGCTTCATCTGGAAATTGTTCTTTCACTTGAATGAACTTTTCTTTCTTTTTATTCTCATTCAATCTTGACAAATGGTCAGCAACTTGATTATCTGCACCTTTACGATCAACCACTTCTAAATCAAATTCTTGAAGTAACAGGATCCATCTGTTCAACCGGGGTTTGGCATCATGTTTTACCATCAAGTGTCATATTGCAGCATGATCTGTATGCACAAAGACTTTTGTCCCAATGAGGTAAGGTCTAAATTTCTCAAAAGCAAACACAACTGCTAGCATTTCCTTCTCTGTTGTTGAATAGTTACATTGTGCCTCTGTTAATGTTTTGCTGGCATAGTAAATTGGATGAATTACTCGCTCATGTTTCTGTCCCAATACTGCCCCAGAACCCAATCAATGGCATCACACATTAGCTCGAATGGTTTGGTCCAGGTTCGTCCCTTAATGATAGGCGCAATTATCAACTTATGCTTCAACACTATAAATGCGTGCATTCCTCCGAAAAGACAAAGTCTCTGTTCTGCTCAAGTAGCATACACAGTGGTTTGGTAATTTTAGAGAAGTCCTTGATAAATCTTGGATAGAAACCTGCATGTCCCAGGAAACTACGAACTTGTTTAACTGATGTTGGAGTAGGTACATTGGGAATGACTTCAATCTTAGCTTGATCTACTTCTATCCCTGCGTGCGATATCTTGTGTCCCAAAACAATTTCCTCTTGCACCATGAAGTGGCAATTTTCCCAATTCAAGACGAGGTTGTTCTGCTCACAGCATTCCAATACTCTCTCTAGGTTGTTTAAACAGTTTTTAAATGACTTCCCAAAGACTGAAAAATCATCCATAAAAACTTCCACTATTTCCTCTATTAAGTCAGAAAAAATCGCCATCATGCACCTCTAGAATGTTGTTGGCGCATTGCACAATCCAAATGGCATCCTTCTAAACTCAAATGTTCCATAAGGGCATGTAAATGTCATTTTTTCTTGGTCTAATGGGTCAATAGCTATTTGGTTATACCCTGAATAGCCGTTAAGAAACAATAGTAAGGTTGTCCAGTTAATCGGTCCAACATTTGGTCAATGAAAGGTAGAGGAAAGTGGTCTTGGTAGCTTTATTGAGCTTCCGATAATCCATCCACACTCTCCATCCAGTAACAGTGCGTGTAGGAATAATTTCATTTTTCTCATTGGTTATCACAGTCATTCCTCCTTTCTTAATTATACATTGGATTGGACCGACCCATTCACTATTAGATATCGGGTATATTATTCCTGCATCAAGCCACTTTATTATCTTCTTTTTACTACACCTTTCATTGTGGGATTTAGGCGACACTAGGCTTCAACACATTTCTTTGCATCTTCTTCCAACCTTATTTTGTGCATGCAAATTGTCGGACTTATCCTTGGAATATCTGCCAGCATCCACCCTAATGCTCTGTGATGCTACCGCAAAATCTGCAATAATAACAATTCATGTTTAGAACTTAATGCTGAAGAAATGATAATAGGCAACTTGTGATCTTGATCTAAATAAGCATATTTGAGACTAGAGGGTAAGAGCTTTTTCTCCCATGTCAGAGCTTCAACCAATGAAAGTTTCAAGGGAGTGTCTCTCCTTTCTGTCAACTCGATTGTTTTAGTAAGCTGTTTGCATAACTACTCCTCAAATGTTGCTGCCGGGAAAACACTGCATAAATGTTGCACTTCTGAGTTGTAGTTCACTTCCATGCTGCTTTCTTCCTCTCCATTTATATCCAACTCTTGTACCATGGAACATTCCTCAATATCATCTGGATATTTAAGAGCATCAAACAAGTTGAATGTGACTGGTTGATCATTCACTCCCATCGTTAGAATACGCTTTTGTACATCGATTAATGTTCTCCCTATTGCTAAAAATGGTATCCCAAAGATAATAGAAACAACTCTGTCAGCTTCATAGTCCAATATGATGAAGCCAGCTGGGAAAATGAAAGTATCTATTTTGACCACAACGTCCTCTATTTTCCATTCTGGGTGCAACATTGAGTGGTCAGCAAGTTGTAGTGTGACTGTTGTGGGTCGAGCTTTACCTATTCCCAACATCTTAAAGTTGGAGAGAGGCATAAAATTGATGTTATCTCCTAAGTCGCAAATGTCTTGCCCACGTACTGGACTCTAATAGAACATGGGATGGTAAAACTCCTTGGGTCTTTCATTTTCTTTGGAATCTTGCTTGATAGAATGGCGCTGCATTCATCAATTAAAGCCACTGTTTCAAATTCTCCTAATATCATCTTTTTCATCAGTATGTTCTTTAGAAACTTGACTTAACTCGACATCTGCTGCAAGGCTTCTACTAATGGAATGTTCATGTGCAATTCTTTTAGCAAATCCAAGAATTTCCTAAGCTGGAACTCATCATTTTTCTTTCTCAACCTTTGGGGAAATGGTTGTGGGGGCAGTGCTATTACTTCTATCAATTTTTTGGTTGGCGCATTGTTGGTGCTTTTATCTTCTCCAATTTCACGTTGTCCTACCTTGGGTAATTCAGCTGCTTTCTACTGCTCCTCTTGTTCCAATTCTCTCATAGGTCGTACAACGCTCTGCACTGCATCCTCCTCTTCTATTAATTCTTTTCCACTTAATAAAGTCATAGCTTTGCATTGCTCCTTGACATTGTTCTTTGGTGTTTCTATGTTACTAGGCAGTGTGCCTATTGGTCTATTGCGAAACTCTGTAGCTAATTGCCCTACCTACACTTCTAAATTTTTCAATGTTGCTGCTTGAGTCTGCATAAGTGCATCATTCCTTGTAATATATACTTTCATGAAATTTTCCAAGCTGTTAGATTGATGAGCTTGCTGTGGTGCCTTTGGGGCTGCATTGTTCTAAGGAAAGGTAGTGTTGAGGGATTCGTGAGGGATTTGCGTTCACATAGCTGGCACATTACTGCTATTGGCTTGCTGCCCCCCCACCCAAAAAAAAAAAGAAAAGTTTGCGTGCTGCCTCCATCCAGGGTTGTAGGTGTTGAATATGGGTTACTTCTTCCTGAATTATTATATCTGATGTAGGACACTGCTAATGGATTTGATGGACAATCTTCAAACAAATGGTTTTCTCCACAAAGCACACATCTAATTTATGCTGAACTCTGAATTGTCTTAACTGGCTGATTTGAACCTAGATTCATTGATTTCAGCACATTCGCCATTGAAGCTACTTGTGCACTAAGCACTGTTATAGCATCCATCTATATTTTCCCTCCACTGTTCTTCCGTTGACTGAGATCTCTCTCATTAGACCACTAGGAGTTATTACTAGAAATTCTTTCTAAGATGTCAAAGGCCGCATTATAGGTTTTCTGTAGCAATGCTCCATTAGCTGACGTGTCTAGAACTAACCGCAAATTTATAATCAAACGAGGGTAGAAATTTTCAATTTGTACGCAGTTGGGTAAACTATGATCAGAACAATTCTTCAACAGCATCTTGTATCTTTCCAAAGTTTCATCTACAGATTCATTCTCGAACTGATGGAAAGTTACTATGTCACCACGTAGTACCACATTCTTTGGTGGAAAATACTTCAATAAAAACTTCTCTATGAGATTCGTCCAGCTAGTAATTGATCCTGAGGAAAGTGAATTCAACCATATCTTTGCACTGTCTCTTAATGAGTAAGGAAACAACGTCAATCGTAAGGACTCCTTGGACACTCTTGGGATTTTGAATGAATTACACAAAGCCAGAAATGATTGCAAATGCCAGTGAGGATTGTTTGTCCATTCGTTTGCAACAGTTGGAACATCACGGGCTTAAGTTCAAAAGCTGGCGCTCCATTTAATCTTGTCTGAATTACTAGGTTGAAATCATTAAAAACTGGAGCAGCATATTCCCTAATAGGTCTATCTCTGTCATTTTCCAACGACACTGGATTGTGCAGGTTTCGTTGCTAAGCTGGTCCTTGGCGCTCTCTCAACGGTACCTAGTTTTTTGGCATATTTGCCAATGGGTCAAGAAAAGGTGCCTCCTGATATTCCATGAAGTCTTGGGCTGCGGCAAGTCCTTGAGCTTGCCAAATTGCTTGTCGGCGTTGAAGTAAGGTCCTCTCTATATCTGGATCAGGCGCGAATTCTACACCTTTGTTTATACACTAACTTGAAAGGTGTATCAACATACATGTGCAATGGATTAGGATCTAAAACACTCTAAATAGCTCAATAAATTAAGGAAAATTATGCTAGAAAAGAGGAAAAACAGGGAAATTAGCAAACTCACCTTTGAAGTCCCAATTCTTCTCTATGTCTAGCGGATTTGATAACGAATCAGCTGCTGGACGACCACTAGAGTCTTTTCAGCCATTCTCTGGCCTTGGAACAGGATGGTGGGATCCCTTGATTGGTGAATTTGGGAGGAAAAGAGGTCATGTTTGGTTTGTGTTCAACACATGAAAAAGCAAACTTTGGGAGCAAAATTGAACTTTTTCATCAATCTTTTTGTGCACGGTTTTGGAGCCAATTTATAGCCCAAATCATGCACAACTACCTCACCCCAGATTCACACTCAATCACGGTGAGGTCGCACTTGGATTAAGGTGGCAAAATGAGAGCAAAAGTGATAAAGAAAATGGGAAATCACCAAAATGAAACTTTCCTAATTTTCCACTTTCTTTTTTTTTCTTTTTCTTTTTGACTTTTAATTTAATTTCTCAAATTAAATTAAAACCAAAAAATAAATTAAATCAAAAACCATTTTTAATTTTATTTTAAATTATTTTAATATCAAATATTAAAATAATATTATTTTGCCATCGAGCCCGGTTTTCAAAAAAACTATTTTTCTGAATATGAATCCCTATTCATTTGTATAACATTTAAATCTCATTTAAATGTTATGTCCAACTCCCTTTGATCGTTTAATTCGTAACGAAACGTCGATAGATTAAATATATCGTATATATTTAATATTCTCCCGAAACCGAATTCGAACGATTCGAATTCGTTCACCACACTGTTCCAAGGTGTTATCCGATGTGAGCTAGCTGAGGGACCTAATGGACCTATAGATCATGAGCTCCA
>JAOANK020551036.1:0-12322 GCA_026257165.2 Telfairia occidentalis
TGCAGATCTAAATGACTCTGCAATGAACTTGAAGTGTAAAATGGCGTCTTTTGTTGACTACAGGCATAGCTGGTGATGGAAGATGTTTGTTTCGATCGGTGGTTCATGGTGCTTGTCTCAGATCGGGCAAGCCAGCTCCAAGCGAGGTTCTCCAGAAAGAGCTCGCTGATGAGCTCAGAGAGAACGTGTGATCTTAAATTCATTTACAAGGGTTTCTTTTTTTCTTTAGAATATTACATTACAAATAATAGAATTATCCAAGTTTCTGATAGATTTTGTTTCTCTTCTATTACTGCCTTCCCACCGATTAATCTGACCAATATTTGTTGAATGTTTTTAACAGGTTGCAAATGAGTTGATGAAAAGGCGTTTGGACACCGAACGGTAAATTTTATTGAGGATTCTTTTCTTATATTATGCAGAACTTTTTGTATATCGCAACTATTTTTCACAATTACAAAAACAACAATGATCATTTTCAATTAAACTTGAATTCAGTAAGTATGTGAATTTGTTATTAATAATACACGTGAAACTATTAATGCATCGAATTAGTAACAATTGGAGCATTTTGATTATTTCTGTGATTCTTAATGAAAGAAGTATTTATTTAGTTAGAAGTTTCTATACTTCATAAATAAAACAAGATAATCTGTGTTATATTTTATTTGTTAAGATCTGATTGTTTATGGAGTATGATTCAGTAATTACTGAACCATTATTGACTAGTTTATTGAATTAGATTCAATAAGTATCAAGTAAGTGCTATGTAGCCCCCAAGAGGCGGCCCCGTTGACTAAAGCCTGCGCTTTGTAACACCTACTCATAGGTTGAAGGTTTTGCGAGTAAGCTTAATAAAGAAAATCCTCTCGTTCTTGGGTTGGGGGCAGACTTTTAAATTTTAATAATAAAAAAATTATAGAGTGCTATATTATTACAAAGTCAAGATAGTTGCAATTTAATGGTATCTAATTCTGTTATTTGTTATCTGTTCTCTATATTTTAGTGTGTTTGCATTTTACCTAGGAGCAAGCAACGATCTATGAAGAATTGTTTTGTCTGTTTATTTCATTTTCCATTCTCTCATTATTGTGGAGGCTGTATGCTTTCGTACCTCTTTTCTCTAATCTCATTATGTGAGCTGTTGCTTTGCTGAACTTCTCTGCATTCTTGCATTTAAACTCAATCATGATAGCCAAATCAGAGAATTTTCAAGTGTGCATTGATTGGCAGGTTTATTGAGGGTGACTTTGGCCAGTATGTTCGACGGATGCGCCAATCACACGTGTGGGGAGGAGAACCTGAGTTGCTTATGTCTTCACATGTCTTACAGTAAACTCTCTCTTGAACTACTCTCTTTGATGCAGTTTCCTCATTGAATTATGTCTCATACTTGTTCATGAGGAATACCTATAACCTGAAAATATGGCTTGCTCGTGTGTTTTTCTTTTCTTTCCTGTCCCTGGTTACTTAGGTCCGTTTGATAACGTTCATGTTTCTTGTTTTTGGTTCTCGTTTCTCATTTTTTTAGAACCAGACATGTTTGGTAATCCATCATGTTTCTTGTTTCTAAATTTTGAGAAACATTTTCAAAAATTGGGCAAAATTTGAGAAACAAGAAACATGAAACAAGAAAAGGGAAGCAAAAACATTACCAAACGGGCCCTTAATTCCTATGGCTAGATTCTAGTTTGCCTGATGAGTGCCACTGCAGCTTGCCTCTACCATGCATTTAATTTCCATTATTTGAAGCAAACATCAAAGTTTATGATGTTGGGTTTTACATCTTAAGGTGAATTGAAAATTGTAAAGAACATGCATCCTGAATTTTCTGAATCTTGCCATGATCCTTAGTAATTAAGAGAGTGTTTAGCACACGACTTACTTGTGTAACGTAGGGTTAATAAACCAAACCTATATTTAACGTGTAGGTTTATTTATCTCAGATTATGATTTTGTTAATCTTGTAAAATTCAAGTTTATAAAAACATGTTTTGAACTATATACAACTTTTTACGAATTATAAACTTACGAACCTAGGTTGTATAACCTATTCTTTTATACAATCCCAGCAGAGATTAGACGCAAACCTAGACTGAGAGGAGTTTAATTTGGATATATGGTAAATTTTGATGATATTTGTGTTTTTTAAAGGATGCCAATCTCAGTCTACATGTGGGACAAGAACTCAGCAAATCTTAAACTCATAGCTGAGTATGGGCAAGAGTATGGAAAAGAAAATCCTATCCGCGTCCTTTTTCACAGCTACGGACATTATGATTCATTAAAGACCCAATGCAATTGAATATGTAATATCCCTTGCTTCTCTATCTATAGCGACTATGAGAAAAATATGTGAAATATACTATGAATGGCGACTGTTTTAAAAGTCTCTGTTGTTTTTTTTTTTGGTAACAACTATGAATTTGAAAATTATCCATATGTACCATAACATTAATTTTTAAGCTTATGATACAAACTTGTTTATCTTTGTCGTTAATTTTTTAGATAACTTATTTATTAAAAATCTTACAGAAACCAATGCCTTGTACATTGACAAGTATTTGAGGCTTTATACACTAGATCAGATTTTGAAATCATTATATATATAATAGTAATAATAATAATAATAATTTTAAGAGTAGGTATGAAATTGAGGGATACTTTCGAACTTTGCAGGTACATAGACATTGAAGGAAAGAGCAAGAAGGTTTGATGATACATTCGGTTAGTTCGGGCGACTGGAGCCAAAAATATATGTCTATGTTAGAGCTGGTACTTTCATTCATGGTAATCTTTTGGTCCTTACACTCATTTTTATACAAATCAGTCTCTATATTAAAATATTATAATAATTGAGTTCTTGATGTAACTAAGTTATATGAATGGATAAATAATTAGTGTACTTTTCGTATGTCATAAAATGTTTAATCAAAATTTTAATGAACATTTAAATTCTAAGATTTAATCAGTATATAAAAACTAATTGGTTGTGATCTGGAAGTATATACTAATGGTATATCTTTGGAGTTGGAATTTTTGGATAGGAAAAATTATCTAACGCAGAATTTAAATTAAAATAAAAAAGGGAAAAAAAAAAGAAAAGGATTGTAATTAAAAAGGTTTTAAATGAATTTTAATTTCCGTTTTGGCTTAGAGTGAGATTTTTGTCATTTCCGATTCCGACAGACGATGATTTCAATGAGCTTTTTTGCGCCGTAGAAATGCGAATCCCCCGAAAAGGCATCTTTGTTCCACGTCATCATCACTTTGCATGCAATGAGCACGTGCAGGGTGCACATGACCTTCGTGCCACCTCCATTCGAACAAAACAATTTGTTCCGTCCAAATGAAACCCAGCGTATAAAAACAAAACAACGCAACAAAAATAAATAATATATTCTCATTAAATATCTTTCTCTCTTTTCCAACATCTACATTATAAAAATAATTGTTTCTTTTAATTAATCCGAGTAGTATTCACTTCAATCAATAATTCGTCTTTAGGAATTTGATTACTACTTTAAGTCTTTTTTTTTAAGAAATTAAATTCTAAGAAGTAATGAATAACAATCAAACAAGAATAATGTAATGTAGGATGGGAGATGATACCGTGCTTTTCGTCCGCTGACAGTGCAGTCCACGACGTACGTAACCTTAAACTATTGTCTCCTTATAAATTACACATTTTTGTCTCTAATATATGTGTCAATTGAATTTGCCCCTCCAATAATTAACTTTATGATCTAAATTCTATTTGGTTCTTAAATGTTAAAGTTTGATTAGTTTAAAACAACAATTTAGTTCTTACCTTTTTATTTAAACACACTAACACCACAATTTTCAGCAATTTATATTAATGTCCTAATATTCCAACTCTATATATTAAAGATAATATTAAGTAGGTAGATATTAACTGGCAAACTAATATACCAAAAGATATACATTTTAAAAATTTGAAGACTAAAATGGTTACTATAAAAATAATGGATATTTTCAACGATGAGAACCAAAATGTGGAGTACTTGCTTGGCTCACGCCAAATCAAAAAGCTCACTCTCGAATTCAGTCACAAAGTTCATTTCAGTTTTCTGCTTTCGTAAGGTAACAGTGCGCCGTCCTAAAGCTTTTTCTGCTAACGATAAATTTATATATTGAATTTGAATGTTGTTTATAGCGACGACAAGAACATGAAGCTGAGTCCAAGGGAAGTGGAAAAACTAATTCTGCATAATGCGGGATTTCTAGCACAGAAGCGACTCGCTCGTGGCCTGAGGCTGAATTACACTGAAGCTGTAACTCTTATTGCCTCACAAGTAGGGTTACTAATCCAACTTTTCTATTTTAGCTAATTACTGTGTGTAATTGAGATCGTAATCAATTCAATCGTGAGGGTTTCTTTTTTCCCCAAATAGATTTTGGAGTTCGTTCGCAACGGCGATGAGGGCGTGGCCCATTTGATGGAATTGGGGCGAGAACAGTTAGGAAGGTTTGATGAAATTCTTTTGTTGATTTTGCAATTGGTTTTGATTAATTGCTATTAACAAATAAATGCAGCGTTGTGATTCATTAATTGGTTTCTTCTCCACAGGAGACAAGTTCTTCCAGTTGTTCCAGATCTTTTGGATTACGTGCAGGTATTATTTTGAAATTCCTTATAAAATTATTTAAGTTGTTAGCGAAAATTAAATACTCTGAGGAGTAATTAATTATAGGTTGAAGGAACTTTTCCTGATGGGACGAAGTTAATCACCGTTCGTAAGCCCATTGATTCAGAATATGGAAATCCGTAGCTTGCATCGCAGGGTTCTTTTCTTCCAGGTGGATCCATCTCACCATCACAAACTTTTTGACTTAGATAATATACCTTTTTTTTAAAAACAAAAAAAATGAATTTCTGGATTCCAGAAGATTCCAATTCAAGATCCCCACCGGCGGACCTACATTGGGGCCAGGGGTTATCTTTTTTTAAAATTTTTTATCGAGGAAAATATAATTGAGTGAAAAAAATAATTTTTTTTGTTTATAAAAATAAAATTTTTAATTTTCATTATAAACGGAAGCTTAGTGGCAATTTTTATCCATTATTCAATTTTTATTAATTTTATTCATTAATTTTTGTAAGAAACTTAAAAAAATCTCATTAATTTTTTTTTTTAGTTCAACAACATGTAAGGTGAGAATTTGAACCTAAAACCTTTCGATCTCAAGGTATATGCCGTAACCAATTAGCTATGCTCGATTTGGTAAAACAATCTCACTAATTTAATGAAAATCAAGTTGCTCAAATTTAAGTTTCATTAATTATAAAATTGACCATTAAATTATTCCGTCAAAACTTCTAAATTTCAAAAAGGAAAAAAAGGCTTTTTTTTATATAAATTTCACATTTTGTTTGATTTTTTGCTTTGTGCTTATTACCTTTGTACTAAAAAAAACTATGAAGGGAAAAAAAGTTGTAGTGTCATGTTTGTCTAAATTTTATACTAAATATATGTTTTATAATTGATTGTGACGCGAGAATACTCTTTTTAACGATGCTTCCAACCAAAATTTACCACAAAATAAAAAATTATAATACTTTTTATATTTAAGGTGAAGATTGCCACACTAGTTAAAGTTTTTGTTGTAATTCGATAAAATTAAAAATTTAGGGTAAAAATTGATACATCGCCACGTGTAGGGCTGAAATGGACTTTTCACTATAATTTATTATTTTTTTCTCTTTTTTTCTAATTTTCATCGAAAAAATGTATTAAAATTTGCATTATTCTTATTTCAACTAAATAATTTAAGCTCTTACATTGAAATTACGAATCCTATTCGAATTTAAGTCCAGGAAATATTAAGAAATATATCTATGTAAATGAGCAGAAATATAGGCTAAAAAAATAAAAATAAAAATGAGCAAAAATATTTTTTAAGTCCTTAAAAATTATTTAAAATTTCTTTAATTACAGTGTGTGTATATATATATATGTATATATATATATATAATTGAAAAAATTCTAATTGAAAAAATTCTACTAAATATTTTGAGTTTCAAAATTTTTATATATACACACAATATAATTTATAATAAATAAGCTGATGTGTAATACTCTATATTAATAAAGTCACTTTTTTTATTATACAGATCACTCTAATACGATATATAATTATTTGTTATAATTTCAAAATCAATACTCCTTGGAAAAAAATTATATTTCACATCAACACATTTAAAATTATATTTACATGATTTGTGCTCCTCTAACATTAATTTCTCGATCCACACCTGAAGATCTCCCCATAATTTCGAATTTCTTGCTACACATCTTTGCTCTGGCTTCCTAACTAAAAAAAGAGTTTAAATGTTTGTGAATATCTTAAAATTGCTTTCCTCTCTAACTATCTTTATATTTAGTTCCTTTTTTAGTTGAATTATTATTAAAACATTGTTGGGGTTCTCTATTATTATTGAACATTCAGTCCTTGTTTCCTGTCCTGTCTTTTTTACCACTGAATTACTCTCTTATCTCTATGCTCTTAGTTTTAACCACTGTTATTGACAAACAACATGAGAGAAAATTCTTCCATAGATTTGAAACATGGTATGATATTTTAACCACACTGAATTTTTACTTCTCACATGTCATCCAAAGTTTAAACGCTCGTATTTTGTAAACTTGTTAATGTTTTATAATGTTTTTACTAATCTGAGTGTTGTCTACAAGATATGCTTAACTTATAGGTGGTTTTCTTTATGAAAGGTGATTTATTTTTCCATTTTAGTATAGTTTGTTTTAATGAAAAAGAATTGTTTTGCAGTTCCTTCGCTAGAAAAGTTCCCTGTGATGGAAAATAGTTAAATGCCTGGTGAAATTGTCCGTGCTGATGATAAAATTGCAATTAATGTCGGACGGAAAGCTGTAATACTCAGTGTAAACAATAAGGGAGACAGACCAATTCAGGTGTTTTATAATGGTCTTATTTTTTCAATTTAAACCAAATTATACCATAAATTCACATGGCAATAATCAGCTGCTAAAAATCATGTGCATGTGATGATATTTCTCTCGCTTTGCCCCCATTTGGTAAATGATATTTATGTAATCGACTGATATTGTCTTAGGTTGGCAGCCACTATCACTTCATTGAGACGAATCCTTGCTTGGTTTTTGATCGATCAAAAGCTTATGGCATGCGCCTCAACATATTAGCAGAATCAGCCACACGATTTGAGGTTGAAATTTTTAACCGTATGAGGGCCTCTTCTTCTAGATTCTTCTTTGAATTAATATATTTTTAGCTGCTTCTCTTGTATCGAACCATAGATATTAAAGTCTTGATATAAGATTAAATTTATCGTAACCCATTAGTTTAAGTTTTTTAGTTCATTGGTGATTTAACATGGTATCAGAGCACGAACCCCGATCATTTTCTCCCTATTTAATATTGATAATCACTTATTGGGTTTTGTCCAAATTTTCAGCCCACAAGTGAGAGAAGTGTTGAAGTCTTGATGTAAGATTAAATTTATCATAACCTCTCAACTTAAGCATTTTGACATTTTGGTTTATTGGTGATTTGACAATAGATGTTCCAATTTCGAACCTCGTAATGCCCTTTTAGGCACTTTGCTGATTTGTTGTTTTTTTTTCCTAGTAGCCAGGGGATCCAAAATCTGTCACACTTGTAGCTATTGGTGGCAAACAAGTCATCAGAGGGGGAAATGGCATTGCTGATGGCCCAGTTGATAAATCTAAATTAAAGGAAGTGATGGAAGCTGTATATGCAAGAGGATTTGAACATTTGGAAGAAAAAGATGCTAGGTCTAATTAAGCTCTAAACTATCTAATATGCAAGAGGATTAATACATTATTGCATTTGGTTTCATTGTATATTAGGCAAATGGAAGCCTTACAATTAGAAGTCATTTTGCAGAGAAGGTGTAACTGGACGGGATGGGGATGAGGTATTCACCACCAGAGTTTCTCGTGAGGATTATGCGAATCGGTTCGGTCCTACAACCGGTGACAAAGTTCGACTCGGGGATACCGATTTATACGCCGAAATCGAATACGATTTCAGTGTTTATGGAGATGAATGTGTATTTGGAGGTGGAAAGGTTATTAGAGATGGAATGGGGCAGTCTTGTGGGCATCCACCGGCTTCATCTCTTGATACTGTAATAACCAATGCAGTGATCATTGATTATAGTGGAATTTTCAAGGCAGATATTGGTATCAAAGATGGGTACATTATTTCCCTCGGAAAAGCTGGGAATCCTGATGCCATGGATGGAGTTTCTCCTAATCTGATTATTGGGGTAAAATGAAATGAAAATTCATCTAAATTCAGTATGATTTTTATTCTACTGACTGGTTTCATTTCTATTGTGATCATTAGGCTAATACTGAGGTTATTGCTGGAGAAGGATTGTTGGTTACTGCAGGGACAATAGATTGTCATGTGCATTACATATGCCCTCAAATGGTACACGAAGCAATATCCAGTGGTAAGCTAAATAATTGTGTAGAATTATGAATTATATAGAGATCAATTGGTGACAGAGGCATCTTTTCATGATGTGACTTCATTAATCTTGGGTTCAGAAATTTTTATGTGATCTCAAAATGAAAGCCCCAGCTGACATCTTTCTTCACCATAAGCTATACTCGGTACATAAAAAAAGCATAGTGAAGTAGTTTAATGCAAAGTAGTTCCTGGACTTTCATTGAAGTAACAAAATTTTTTACGATAAGAACTAAATTGTTATAATTTAGGAATTAAATCGTCACTCAAGGGCCAAAAATGTTATTTTCTAGACTTGAATTGTGGTTTAACTTAGGCATCACGACGCTCGTGGGAGGCGGAACTGGGCCTGCTGAAGGAAGTTGTGCTACTACTTGCACACCATCCCCAGAGCCGATGAAGATGATGCTGCAATCAACTGATGAACTCCCCTTGAATTTTGGCTTTACTGGAAAAGTTTTTTGTTTCTTGATTTCTGCATTAAAAGTTCTCAACTTTTTTAAAAAAGGAAAATTGTTAAAATTTGTTAAGAAAAAGTTAAATTATCAATATATTTGGACACGTAGACATGTAGATGCTATTTGACAAATGAAATTCAATCTGCCCTCGAAATCCGATCCTCCCTTCAACAAAATCCACTTCATCTAGGTGGCATCTCCAAGTAGCAGACCTAAGTGGCCAAATATATTAATAAAATAATAATTTAATGACCCATCATATTTCTATCAACAGATTATATAACATATTTTTCTAAGGACTAAATTGATGATTTTAAAAGATCAAGGACTAAATTCAGAATTTACTAAAAGATAGAGATATCATTTGATATATTTAAAGGATTTAAATGCTATTTTACCTAGTTCTAATACAACAGCTTTGTGTGTGTTTCAGGGGAACAGTTCGAAGCGAGATGAGCTAGAAGAAATTATAACGGCCGGAGAAATGGGACTGAAACTACACGAAGATTGGGGATGTGCTCCTGAAGCAATTGACATTTGTTTAGCTGTGGCAGAAAAATATGACATTCAGGTTCCTTAATCTTCCAAAAAAATTTCTACTAGCTTTACAACATGGTTACATGGTTACATGGTTATTGAAGTTGTCTTGTCATTTTGATTTTTATTAGGTCAATATTCATACTGACACCTTGAATGAATCTGGATTTGTGGAACATACGATTGCAGCTTTTAAAGGAAGAACTATACACACATACCACAGGTAAGAGGTTCATCCTACTATGACCATTCACAATTTATGTGTAGTTAAAAACAACTCTTTTTTTTCTTCATATTAAGCCATTTTTCTTGGAAGTTACCTCGACGTTTCTCATTGACTAGATAATTATACATAAGCCGTAAACGTTAAATTACAAGTTTAGTTTTTGAACTTTTTTAAAGGTTATGACTAATAGGTTCTCGATTTTTGTTTGATATTTTTTAAAATTCATGAACTTATTAGGTTCAAAATTAAATATTATGTCTAATTAGATCTTCACCTTTTAATTTTATGCCTAAGAAGTCTATAATTTTTTTTTTTTTTTTTTAAATGTCTATTGGACACAAAATTGAAAGTTTATATAAACATAAAATAAAAAAATTTAAGAATTTACACTTTTTAAAGTTTAATACCTATTTGACATAACTATGAAAATTCAATAGTTGTAATTTAACCTTTAGTTAATCAAAAACTAATACTCTTTTGAAGTTTAATTTGATGAAATTAAAAGTTTAAGGTAAAAATTTATATACATTCTCAAGTTCAGAGTTAAAATTGACTAAAAACTACTGCTCCTTTTTCACGCTCAGTCGTTGTACTGTTTGGGCAGTGAAGGAGCTGGAGGTGGTCATCCTCCAGATATCATTGGAGTGTGTAGTGAGAAAAATGTGCTGCCTTCATCAACTAATCCCACACGACCATTCACGTCCAATACTATAGATGAACATCTTGACATGCTGGTATTAAAAATAAAAAAATTACCTTCCATTCAAACACTGTTATTTTAATCTTTGTGCATTGAAGAACTGTAAAAAAAAAAAAAAGATTGAGTTTGAATTTTATTGCATTACAGATGGTGTGCCATCATCTTGATCGCAATATTAAGGAAGATGTGGCTTTTGCTGAATCAAGGATTAGAAAGGAAACAATTGCTGCAGAAGATATTTTGCATGATTTGGGAGCCATTAGTATCATTTCTTCTGATTCACAGCCTATGGGTCGCATAGGGGAGGTTCCTTCTACTAACTTCTAGTCCATTTTCATCCTTTCTTTTTCTCCATATTATACTGTTCTCCTCTGTTTTCCATCAATGCTATTGATTTCCCTTGGGACAAAGGAATTGGTTACTCTCACTTTATTTTAATCCTGAATGAAGAACCATTCAATTTGGAACTGACTGAGTAAAGAAATTATCATGTGATCACAGAGGAAGCACACATTTTGGATATATTTTTGGAGGCTGCCACAATATGGCCGGTAGTTTTATACTGTTGAAATTATAAAAATTTTTCGAATCTATATCTAATAGTTATTAGGAGACATGTAGATTTTTGAATTTATATCCGATGGTTATGAGGACCAGCCACATTATTGTGACAACCTTATTAAATAATTTTTTCACATTTTGGGCGTCGCGAATGGTTCTACCAATTCGTATTATAATTTGTAAGTGAACGATGAGGTGTTTTGATCCACAATTTGGTTCGTTTTCTCAGGTGAATAGCAGAACGTGGCAAACTGCACACAAAATGAAGGTGCAAAGAGGACCGCTAGATCCCAAGAAACCAGCCAACGACAACCATCGGATCAAACGATATATCTCCAAATATACCATAAATCCAGCCATAGCAAACGGGTTTTCTCAGTATATTGGTTCAGTAGAGGTAATTTAATTTTAATTCCTTTAGTTAATTAGACTTTACATGATGAGCTAGACGGTAGCATTAATATCAACTATGTCTGTAAATGCCCCACCAACTTAAATAAACTCCACATTTCTTTATTTTGTTCTTTATCTCGTGGTTGGTGATATTTCCATTCTTTGATTAATTAATTTAAACACGAATTTAGGTTTATTAGTACATTGAAATTTTTTTATTGTCAAGGTTTGGCTGATTCATCAGGTTTTGACATTCTACTTTGGTAATTAAATTTGTGTTAATAATCTTCTTATTAACGACAGGTAGGGAAGTTGGCTGATCTTGTTCTATGGAAGCCAGCCTTTTTTGGAGCAAAACCAGAAAAGGTGATTAAAGGTGGCATAATTGCATGGGCGATCCAAATGCAAGCATTCCTACTCATGAACCGGTAAATTCAATCGGATCACTCTGACATAACTTGAATTTTTTTTTTTGACAGAATGGTACTATGATAGTAACGAAATTCAGCGTTTAGGTTGAATATCAAACTTTTATTTATTTATTTTTCTTAAGAAAATACTGCTAAGTATTTTAAGAGACATTGGACCCTACAACATGCAACCATCAAGAAACGCTAGGATTTTATCTTAGGCAAGTGGCTACCATGAAATAAATTTAAACCCCTTACTCTGAAGGCCTTGACTCCCTTTCCAAACTCTCTTTGCCACTAGGACAAATTTTAGGTTGAATTGTATTTTTTTAGTTCAACATGTAGGGGTGGAGATTCAAATCTCTAACTACTTTTTGGTCGAAGTTGTATGTCTTAACTAGTTGGACTATACTTAGATTTGATAATTTGAATTCAACCTGACAGTTATTGAAGGTACCACACAATTTGTAGTTTTTTTAGAGGTTGAAAGGAATGATATTCATTTAGCTAAAGAAAATTA